>JAHLGP010020638.1:3932615-3977119 GCA_020141445.1 Bruguiera sexangula | reverse complement strand
GTGAGACCACCCGGAAGAGAAGACAGCAGACCTGGTATCCGTGAGACCACTCGGAAGAGAAGACAGCAGACCTGGTATCCGTGAGACCACCTGGAAGAGAAGACAGCAGACCTGGTATCCATGAGACCACCCAGAAGAGAAGACAGCAGACCAGAAGCGTGAGGCAGGCCAAAAGACGTGAACCAGAAAAACCAGTAGCGTGAGGCAGGCCAAGAGACATGAAACGGCAGACCAGAAGCGTGGGTGTATGTCGGGAGACGGCATGAGAGCAGAATGTGCAATGGCGTGACAAACCAGAAGTGTGAGGACAGGCCGTGAAACAGTAAGACCGTGAAATAGGAGACGGGTGAGACCGTGAGACGGTGAAAGCAGGAGTTGTGTGAGACAACCTAGAGAAGGAATTTGGCGAAGTATCGGAAAGAACTCAACGTATTTCCAGATTTTTTCAAGAGAGGTTAAAGAGCATTTTGGTGAACTTCTAAGCGGCAGTGGAGCAGCCTTTCAATTCAACAGAGGCAAGACAAGCTAGAAGAAGGGTAGACATAGTAAGTGACACTCTTTGTATTGAACTTACTTAGTAATTGCAATAGTGAAAGGAGCAGAAGATTAAGACATCCATTGTGACTAGAATTCTCAAGTATAGTGGATAGTCTCGGTAAAGGAGAGCCCCTACCATCGTGGATGTACATCACATTGACAGAACTACGTAAATCTCGTGTGTCCTTAATTTACTTTATGTTCTGTATTTTGAATTGAGTTGTAAACGTAGCTAAAGTATCAGCCAACCCATAACCTAACGAAGACCTAAACAAGAACATCTGAATTGTCTATTAGGCAAGGTGTCTGAAAGGTGACTTTGGGGACTATTGTGATTAGTAGGTAGCAATAGATCTACCTTAGTCGAATCTGAGAAAGAGTTTGCTTTTAAGAAGAGATGGAAGTTGTTCACTTACCTGCGAATTGCGAATTGTGGTGATACTGATTCACCCCCCTCTTAGTATCACAAACTAGTAGATCCTAGGGTGAAGTTGGGAACTTCACTCTCAATGGTTCAATTCCTAAAGAATATACCCATAACTTCATTTCTTACAAACAAGACTTATTATTTCATTCAAAGGAGTCATTATTACAAAATGATCATGAAATTGACTTTTGGGACTATACCAAACATTATATTCATTATGATAAGCATGGTATTATAATTCTAGCACTCTATATCAATTGAATTTCATCAAACAAAAGAGTCATTGTCTTAATTAGTATTCTTACTAGGTTTGAATGATTCCATACCTAATGGATGAGCCTATAACATCATTTCTTGCAAACATGACATATCTTTTCATTTCAAGCAGTCATTCTCACAAAATAATCATGAAATTAACTTTTTGTCTATACCAAACATATATTCATTATGACAAACATCTCATTACAACCTTGACACTTTATATCCATTAAATTCCATCATAAAAAGGAGCCATTTGTTTTGAATACCTTTTCTTGCCAACTTTTAATGACTTAGTTCTTAAAGGATAAGCCTTTTACTTCATTCCTTGCCAACAAGACTTATCCTTTCATTGCAAGGAATTAGTAGTAAATAAAGTTATAGGCTCATACTACTAAATTGAACTATTTAAACTAAGCAAGAAATGGTAATCTAGAATAATGACTACTTTGTCTAAAGGAATTCAATGGATTTAGATTCCAAAGTTGTCATGATGTACCTATAGAAATAAATATGATGTTTTGTATAGACATAAAAGTTATCTTCATGATCATTTTGCATGAGTGACTCCATGTAACAAAAGGAAAAGTGCTGTCAATATGAAAAAAAGTTATAAGTTCATCCTTTACGTATTAAATCTTTTAAACTTGGCAAAAAAGCTGATCAAGGTCAATGACTTTTTTATTTGACAAAATTTGATGGATTCAGAGTGCTTAAGTTGTAATGACATGCTTGTTTCCATGAATGTAATGTTTAGTTTAGACACAAAAGTTCATATCATTAACATTTTGTGGGAATGACTCCTTATAATGAAAGGGGAAGTGCTTCTTGGTTCAAGAAGCTAATCAAGATGAATTACTCCTTAGTTTGATAGAATTTGATGGATCTAAAGTGCTTGACTTGCAATGATGTGCTTCTTGCACTAAATATAGTATTTGTTGCAAACACAAAAGTTAACTTTATGATTATTTTATATAAGTGACTACTTGCAAAGAAAGGAGAAATTTTATTAGTAGGAAGTAAAGTTATAAGCATATCCTTTAAAGACATAGTAAGAAAAGCTTACTCAATGAAATTTGATGGATTCAAAGTTGTAATAACGTGCTTGTCACAATAAATATAATGTTAGATATAAACACAAAGTTCATAATTATTTTGCATAAGTGACTCCTTGCAACTAAAGGTGAAACTAATTATTTTGTGATAGGTTTTTAACCAGTATAAATGGAATTTCAATACAAATTCCTTTGTTATATATAGTTGGTACGCATGAGATAATTTATACTTAATAACAAACTTGCTTTTATTAGCAGTATTTAACATTTCTATTATTTTTTAAAAAGTATTTTGAAGAAACTATCTCTTTATTAATACAATTCATATTACTATCTGAATCAATTAAGGTTATGGAAAAAAAGATATATTCTTTATTGAATATTACAATAATAACCCTATCAATTAAATTAATGTATTGAAGAGTATATAATCCTTCTTTTAAAAAAGTCACCAAAATATTAAAAGGATCTTTGTCCTTTTTAGTTACTAATTCTAGTACTAATACCCTTTTTGTTAATCCTTTTATTTTCATTTTTAATCGATTAATCTTGACTTTAAGCTCTCTAATATAAGATTTTATTGCTACTTTTCTAGCTTTTGAATTAGAATGGTCATTTCTAATTCTCTAAATAGTAGTTTTTAAATTGTAATCTTCTTCTGGTTCTTTAACCCTAGCCTCATTTTGAGACAAACGAAGATAGTTCTCTAATTGTTCTCTTTTTCTTTTAGATCTGTAATCTTATCAATAAGATCCACTATCAAATTATTCTCTTTTGTAAGAACTAATAAGTCATTACTTTTGCATAAAGCTTAATAATAGTTGCATTAATTGTTACAACTACCACTAGACTTGTCCTTAAAGGTGGTTTTTTCCACAAAAAATCTACTTCAAAGTCCAATTCTTCATATTCATCTTTGATAACAAGATATGTATTAATGACCTCATAAGGTCTTCATCTACATATAACTCTTGAATTTTCTACTACATTTTACATTTATTAGAATAATTCCCCATTATTTTTGCATTTATAACAGACAATTGTTTCCCTTTTGTTTTCCTATAGAGCAGCCTTTTTCTTTTCTTTTAACTTTTCTTTTTCATAAAAGGATTTCTTGTTGGGTATAGGTTTATAACCCCTTTTTTTTATTTTTTGGGATATTTCATAAATGGATAATTCATTTGTTCACAAAAATCTCCTAAGACTTTTTTGCCTTGAATTTTCTCATTTTATAACTGCCAATATAGTTTTATTTCATTGTACAGTTTAAGTGCTTTAACTACCACCTCAACAATTAACTCTCTATAGGGGTAAGTAAAGTAACCAATAACTCTAGTATGATAGGATTTTAACCTATTCTTTACTCTTTCAACATATAGGGTAGGTAACCTAAAAAAAAATTTTCTTTCCAAAAAATACTTTGACTATTTTCCCTAGTAAAAAAATTTAAGAAGAAGGCATCTTTGTACCACCTAAAGTGAGATAGATCCGAGCATTTTAAATTAATGAGTTGCTCATATGCTTATCTACCAATAAGTTAGTTGTACCAATAAAATAGTTGATAGTCATATACATTAGTGTATTGACAATATTAGTAAGTTGCATTTCTTGTTCTATTTTTACATTTTCGAATACATGATATTTAGATTCATTTGACAAATAAAAATCTCATTGCCTTTTAAACTGTCTAGTAAACCCATTTACTATAAATCTTTCTATTTAAGAGTCAACATTTCCTCCTTTAGATTTTGCAATAGTGGCAAATATCATCATATAATATGGTAGAATGAGATTTTGATTTTTTGACATTCCACCTAAATTCCATTTTATGAAACTATTACCATCGTATTATACATAATTGTACTTAGATTGTTTCTCTACTAATAGGTTGATGATAGTAGGTTTGAGATAATATTGTTTTGTAAGGACTTTATAAAAAATCATATTGTTAACTTAACTTCTCTGCTTTTCTTCTTATAAGATGGTGATGGATCTTTTTGATTTGGATTCTATTCTAACAAGAACATTTCTTGAATTTTATTTACATAATTCTTAGCTTTTAATTCTTCTTTTGTAATATGTTCCTCTTTTCCTAATACAAAAATAACTTTTTTTTTTAATCGAAGGTTTTTTAATCTTTTGATTATTTCATCTACTAATTCTATTTTTTTAAGATTCATATTGTACTCTACTTCTTTTGTTGATATGAGTTTAAATAAAACCTTTTTTTTTCTATTTCTAGTTTAACTAGAGGTTTTAGAGCTCTCTTAGCTACATCTTGTATCTTTTTTTCAACTTTATTAAGTTGATTCCATATTGCCTGAAGACAAAAATTAGTATAATTTTCTTACTATATAACAACATTAATAGATGATTCCACTTTATAAGGTGAAGTTATAACTTCACTATCCTTTACTTACATGTGAAGAATGGTATCTCCAAAAGTATTTGAAATATCAAGAGGATCTTTATCCTTTTCAATTACTAATTTCAATACTAATACCCTTTCTTTTAATCCTTTCATCTAAGTTTTTAACTAATTAATTTCAGCTTTAAGCTCTCCAATAGAAGGTTCTATTACTATTTTTCTAGTTTTTGAACTAAAATGGTCACTTCTAATTCTCTGATAATAGTTTTTAAACCGTAGTCTTCTTCTAGTTCTTTAACCCTAGCCTTGTTTTAAGTTAGATGAAAATATTTCTCAAACTGTTCTCTTTTATCTTTTGGATTTGTAATCTTATCAATAAGATCTAATATCAAATTATCCTTTTTCATAAGGATTAATAAGTCATTATTTTTGCATAAAACTTAATAATAATTGCATTAATTGTTACAACTACCACCAGACTCATCCTCAGAGGTGGTTTCTTCATTAAGAAGATCTACTTCTAAGCCAAAATTTAATCCTAAGTTATTAAACTTAAGCATGAAAGTAGAGGATAATGAAGTTATAACTTCATCTTATAAAGTAAAATTGTCTACTAATGCTCTTATATAGTATAGAAATTATACTAATCTTTATTTTTAGTCAATAGGGAATCAACTTAATATAGTTGAAGAAAAGATAGAAGAAATAGCTTAGACAGCTCCAAAACATCTAATTAAATTAGAAATAGAAAAAAAAAAAGAGTTTTACTTAAATTCATATCAACAAAAGAAATAGGGTACAATATGTCAAGTAAAAATTCTAAAAGAATAGATTTAGTAGATGAAATAATCAAAGGGTTTAAAAAATCTTGGATTAAAAGAAAAAGATACTTCTATATTAGGAAAAGAGGAACAAATTATAGAAGAAGAATCAGAGATTGAGAATTTTGTAAATAAAATTCATTACATGTTCTTATCAAAATAAAATCCAAGTCAAAAGGATCCATTACCTTCTTATAAGAAGGAAAGCATGGAAGTTAACAAGATGATTTTAATAAAGTCAATACAAAACTATATTATTCTAGACCTACTTCGATTGACCTTTTATTAGAGGAACAGTTTGAATATAATTCTACATGATATGATGGTATGAGCATTGTAAAATGGAATTTAGATAGAATGTCAAAAAATCAAATTCTTATTCTACTCCATTATATGATGATATTTGCCATTACTGCAAAATTTAAAAAAGGTAATTCTAACCCCCAAATAGCAAGATTTATAGTAAATAAATTTACTATATAACTTAAAAGCTAGTGAGATTTTTATTTGTTAAACGAAGTTAAATTTCAAATATTTCATGCTATAAAAATAGAGCAACGAGTGCAACTTATTGATAGTGTTAATACACTCATTTATATGATTACCAACCATTTCATCAGCATAGTTACCTTATTGGTAGGTAAGACATATGAGCAACTCATTGATTTGAGATGCCTAGATCTGTCTTACTTTAAGTGGTATAAAGATGTTTTCTTTTCTAAAGTTTTTACTAAGGAAGATAATCAGAGTATTTTTTGGAAAGAAAAATTTTTATGAAGCTAATCAATATTAATAACTCCTTTGCTTAATGGAAATTGATGGATTCAAAGTTCCAAAGTTGTGAGGTGTTTGTTGCAATAAATATAATGTTTGGTATAAACATAAGTTAACTTCATAATTATTTTGCACAAGTGACTCCTTGCAACTAAAGGAGAAGTTCTATTAGTAAGAAATAAAGTTACGGGCTCATCATTGAAGAATTGAACCTTTCAAACCCAATAAGAAAAGCTAATCAAGATTAATGACTCCTTCATTTGATGGATTCAAAGTGCCTAAGTTGTAATGAAGTGCTTGTGCAATGAAAGTAATATTTGGTGTTGACACAAAAGTTCATTTCTTTTATAAGAAATGAGCTTGTCACAATAAATGTAATAAATAGGGTGGATGAAAAGGTTCTTTTCATTTTCATTTTCTATGAATGATTGCTTGCAACAAAAGGGAAAGTCTTAGTAAAAGTAAATAAACTTATGTGCTTATCCTTTAGAATTAAACCATTCAAACTTGGTAAGAAAAGCTATTTAGGATTTATGACAGATTTGTTTGATGAAATTCATTGGATTCAAAGTTCCAAAGTTGTCATGATGCACTTATTGCAATGAATATAATGTTTATAGTAGACAATGACTCCTTACAATGAATGAAGAAATCTTGTTACCAACAAATGAAGTAAAAAGCACATCTTTTAGGAACTGAACCATTCAAACCCAATAAGAAAAGTTAATCAAGATCAATGACTCTTTTGTTTGATGGAATTTGATGGGTTCAGTCTACCAAAGTTGTAATGACATGCTTGTTGCAATAAATAGAATGTTCAATCTGGACATAAAAGTTAAGATCATGAGTTATGAGCTTATCCTTCAGAAATTGAACCCTTCAAACCCTATAAAAAAAATGCTAATCAAGTCAACGACTCATTTGTTGGATGGAATTCATTGGATTCAAAGGGGAAGATGTTCATGCTCCCATGAGTGCATTAAATCTTTGTTTGGATCAATATGTAGTCCTTCCAGAAAAATTCAAGACCCTAAAATTTGAGAAATATGATGGTAGAGTATCACTGATAAACCACCTAACTATGTACATTTAAAAGATTGCAATATATGCTCATAATGAAAAACTCTTGATGTATTGCTTTCAGGGTAGCTTGATAGGTGTGACTTCCTGTTGGTATATTAAACAAGACCAAAAGAATGTTAGAACCTAGAAAGAACTAGTGGCTACCTTCAAGGCCAGGTTCAAACACATATCTAAATTAGAACCCATCTAATTAGATCTTCAAGCCATGGAGAAAGAGTCAAAGGAGACTTTTAAGCAATATACAGAACGTTGGTCCCATATTGTTTTCCAAGTCCACCCTCCATTGCTTGAAAAGGAGTTGGTCTTCACTTTCCTTAGTACCTTGAAAGCCCTCAACTATGACAAAATGATAGGAAGTGCATTAAGAAGCTTTATAGATATGGTAATTACAAGTGAAAGAATTGACGAGGTCAACTAAAAGGGCAAAATTATTGATACTTCTATTGATTCTTGAACATTCAACAAAATTGGCATAAGCAAAAACAAAGAATGTGAAGTGTATATGACTAAATATGAAAACCAGTAAAGACCATGTCCTTCTTACCTATCCTTTAGCAATCCATAAGGCCAGTTGAACCCCCAACAATTGTACTAGCTTCACAAAATGGTAGCCCCATTTCCATACTAAAACTCCAAAGCATGTCCTCGTCAACCAAAATGTTCATGCAACAACACCCTCAAGTAATCAAGTTGACCCAAGGAGGCAAGAAAGAAAAGGAATTGGCCTCATACCAATGTCATATTTAGAGTTATTGTCTTCTCTTATTCAAAATGAATTAGTCACCATCGTTACAAAGGAACAACTAAAGCCACCCTATCCTAACTAGCAAGATGCCAATGCCAAGTGCAAGTATTAGGGTGGACCAATCAACCATTCTACTAATAATTTGTTGGACCCTTAAGTGTAAAGTCTAAGAGTTGAGGGATAAAGGTTGGATCAACATTTTGATGGTAGAAATGAAGCATGATGTTAGTGATAATCCTCTCTTTAATCATAAGGCTGTGAATTAGATTGAAGAGTACTTGGGTGATGATTATCAAGAGTTGAATTCCAAGGTTTCCTTGGAAATTGGAATGGAAGAAGTCAAGATATTAGTTTAAAGGTGCCCACCCTCCTAGCACCAAAGAAACTTGATACCACCAAAAATTTTTCATTTAGTCACTTAGGCTCCACCAGCTCCTTAGACACTTCATTACACTTATCAAAGTGACAAGGCAATTGAGTGGGACCACAATTACCAAACACATTCCCACAATTAGACATCAAAAGTAGAACTGGCACCTATAATAGCATTTCACATCTTAGGAGTCAAGGGCATGACCTAGGGTGTTAAAACAGAAATTTGTATATATGGAGTATGCAGAATCACTTTAAGTCTTGTAACAATGCCATTATCCTTAAAGCAAAATTCACATTCTAATTATTGCACTAGAGTTCTTTCGAATTCACTCCTAGGATAAAATGAAATGCTCGATTACACGTGTGTAGTTGTGGAATCAAGACAGTAGAAAAGTTTGGGGATAAGTTTGCGATTGCTCACATATGGGTCAGTAACTTAAGAATTGTCTATTTAAGGGGAAGACCATTACAAAACCTTTATTAACAAATCACTAATGTTAGTTTTTTTGAAAATCATTGTTAAGTCGTGATGTGGCATCTATGTGACATCTAACATGGCTAGTAGTATGAAGTTGAGTTAAAAAAAAAAAAAAAGTGTCATGCCAAACGACTCTCTCTCTCCTACATTGTGGTGCCCAAGCTCCTCTCGTTTCTCTTTCCTCATCTTCTCTCTTTGCTTTCTTTCTCCAAAATTGTTCTTTCCAGCATCTCTCTTTTCTTTCTCTTGCTTTTCAAGTTCAAAATTAGGTTACTAACTATTGCATAGATTTACAACTGGGGTAGTAACTTACATTTTAGTTTATATTTAGGTTAGTAATGTTAGTTCCATTTACTAGTTCAAAAAAGAAAAGTAAGAGATCTCTAATTACATAATTTTTGTCTATTATTCATTCATAAACAAAAGTAACATTGTTCCATGATTAATATCATTCTAGGTATACCATGTACACCATGCATACCAACCATCCTAAGTATCCTAAATATCTAAAAAAAAAAAAAAACAGCTACCTCCATCATAAACAAAAGAGGATTTTGGAAAGAAGTGTTATATGCCTTACAAAAGAACAAAATGGCACTATAGACAATTTTTCTAAGCAAAAGACAAAAAAAAACTCATATGAAGAGTTAATTATCTATTGTAGACTCTTGAGTGCATACACCTTGCATAGGCTCTTCATCCTTTTGCTCCTTTTGACTTAATCAAAATTGCAAGTAGTGTCATGATTAATAAATAAGCAAACAACCAATCAAAAAAAAAAAAAAAAAAATTTTTTAAGATACCCACTGGCCTTGATAGTTTTGGAGGACAAGGACTTGGGGCATTTTCATAGCCTCATTTGTTATGCCCGGGTTGATGACAATTTTTGCAAGTTATCACTGATCCCTTCTTAGTCAGCATGCTTATATGTGGATAAGGCTCCTCATTAGTACTGACTCTTTGCTTCTTTGTGTTGCTCATCATCTTCTTCAATGGTGGTGGATCAATGGGATCCTTTCCACTCTTTTCCCAAAAGGGCTGACCCTGCAACGGATTCATCATAAAGGAACATGTCTCCAAGTATTTTTCCTTGATTAACCAACGATGCAAATAAGCTACAAGCTCTACTCCTTTATGCATGATAGTAGAAATAGCATGACAACAGGGTATGCCAAACACATCCCACCCTCTGCACGAACAAGTTCTCTTCTGCAAGTCTACAACCAACCTAACACCTCTATGAATTATCTCATACCTATTGGCACCATTGAAAATCACTTCACATTCAAAGCTCTCCTCCCTTCCAACCCTTAGGTCTCTCTTGATGCTTCCAACCCAAGTCTATCCTTCCATTTGCCATAAATATCTCAATTTATTCTTTGTCTAGGCATCACCATCACCTTAATTTCTTCAAGCATGAATAAAATGCACTTCAACATTGCTCCCACAATCCTACCATTGAATGCCTTGCACGAATTGTTGTTAACTACATCTTATCTGATTGATGTGTCAAAATATGCTCTACACCACCTCCCAATAGAATGTTTGATAAAGTCATTGTCCGTACCAAATTTGGGATGTTGGGGGCCTTAACAATGTCCCAAAACAATGTTGGTAATTCATGCCCCCTAAGCTGCCTTTTCCACTTGGCAAATATATGTCTTGCGCAGAACCTATTTTCTGCCTTAGGTAGACAATCCTTCACAGCCTTTAGAATGCCCTACAAACATAATTTGTGAATGGGTCAACAATTATGATCTAAGTTTACAATGGGGTCAGTAACAATGACATAAGTGTACAATTGGGTCAATAACTATAACATAAATTTGCCATTGGACCTATAACTAACATTTTTGTTTATTTTTAGGTTTATAAATGTTTGTATTAGTGGGCAATGCAATGGGAGCAGAGATGCGAAATTGAACAAATGCAATACAATTATTGAAAATAGAGACTTACAAGGTGTTTATTAGAAACTACTGCCCAACCATCACCATTTAGTATGTTGATGTTAGCTTTCAACAAAGAGATGAACTAGCTTCATGTTGGGTTGTATCTTTCTCAACCACAGCCTAAGTCACCAAGAACATTTGCTTATTTAAGTCTCTTCCAACAACTGACAAGAGGACTCCTATAACAGGTCCTTTGAAGAAAGCACCCTCAATACCAATCATCTTCTTACAAACTTTTAAAAATTTCCCTCCTACATCAGTCAAGAGCCACATAAATGCAATCAAATATTGGCAATCTCCTCCCGAATGCAAGCATTTGAATTTCTAGCTTAATTGTGCTCCTAGGATTATACATTAAAGTTCCTTTGGTAGTTCCATAAACCTACATACTCTTCATGAACATCTCTAGTATGCATTTCCCTTACCATCTTTTTTTTTTTGGTGTCTCTTCAATTTAGAGATGCTGACATCTAAATAGTACTAATTTTTTGCACATAGTCAGTATATCAGTCAATTTCATGGTCTTAATTCCTTGGTAGCTCTTGAATATATTCTTTGCCAGCCAAGGTGCAATGGCCCTTTTGTTGCTAAACAACTTGGCACAGTTATGATCTTCCTTGGAATGTCTTATGACTTTGATGATAGCTTTGCTAGACATAGCAATTGTGATTTTCCAAGGATAGTTCTCTGCAATGCCATGTGCTCTCACTAGATTTCATATATTTCTCACATATGTTATCTCAACTCTATTAGCCATAGCATACTTCACCATTGCTTCTTTGAAATGATCAATATCTAAGAATCTCATTCTAAGGACAAATTAGGGATTTTGAGTATTAATCATACACAGATGTCCTTCTCTTTGTTCTGATGGATTCATCTCTCTCATTGTCCCCACTTGAGTTAATAAACTTCTAACTACCTTCCTCATCACTATCAAAATATTTAGTTTCATATCTATCATCCTCTTCAAGTTGATCTGTTTTGGGTTCACTATTTCCATTCTTATCCCATTTAAGTTAAGCCTTTTTGCTTCCACTAGCAACATCTTCCCTAACTAAACTCTTCTTTCTTTCATTAACATTACCTGCAAAAGTGTAAAAAAGCTTCACCTATTCCCTTGCATTAAGAAGCTCTTCATCATCTTTTGACATGACTTCAATAAGAACCTAGACAAATTCAAGCTCAAGATTTTTAGATTCACCTTCATCTTTCTCCCCATCATTGGTAATTAATGGCCTATTAGCCCTGTTCTTAGAAGTTGCTCTAACAAAGACATCAATAAAACACTCAAATCCAATTTCTCCACTTTCTGTAGTCCCTAAGCTCTCCATCTCACCCTCATTCCCATCACCCTTATTCTCACCACATTCATTCCCACCATAATCAGATCCTAGTGAGATGAAAAGCTTAGAGATAATGCATGGAAGACTTCAAAGGATGCAAGATGTCCATTGCACATTCCAAAAGGCCCAATAACACAAGTTAGAGCCCAAAAGATGAAAGAGGTAATGGGTTGATTGAGGACATTTAGGCCAACTAAACTACAAATAGTACAAATTCAAGTTTGAAAGAGAGTTAATGTCTTCTTAATATGATTGGAGTACTTATTAGGCCAGAATTAAGTAAGAGTATTCACTCTTAAGTAGGAGTTTATCCTAAATAAGTGATTGTTATAAAAGTAAAAGTCTTTCCTATGTAAGAATTTGTCCTAGATAGAAGTTTCTCCTAAATAAAGATTTGTCATAAATAGGAATCTATGTCTCTTTAAAATTGCTCTCTTAGCTTATAAATAGACACCTCCTTGTAAGCTCTAGAATATCTTAGCTTATAAATAGACACTTCCTTGTAAGTTTTGGAATATCAAACAATTTTGAAAAAAAATAAAAAGTGAGGGTTTTCTCCTTCTACTATTTCGAGAACTAAAGAACTTATCAGGAAGTACCTCTTCTAATGGCGTTCAACTTCACTTATCACTCCCACTTCCCTTCCTTTTTGGAGTATGACATTCATATCCTTCTTAAATATCCTAGGTTCATGTTCTTTTGAATGTTGGGTCTGGGGCTTGAATTATTAAAGTGTGATTTAATTTTCTTGGATATTCTTTGATTCTTTGCATGCATTGGGTCCCTAAGCCAAGTCTTTTTGAGGTTTTCCGCATCACAATATGTCCTTATGCTGCCTTTTGTTGCAGCTACATTACCTCCCCTAATAATTTTACTATCAACATTAGGCCTTATATCTCTATCTCTATTTCACCACCATGTCCTTAGATCATAATGTTCCTCACATCCATCGCCTCAATATCAATGCTACCATGTTGCTCCCTATAGCACTCAATCTTCCTCTCCTTGCTTTCAACCATGTGCTTGAACATATCACACAAAGCATTGTCACTACATTGTTCTAGAAGTCCTTCATCCAAACTTTGTCCCAAAATCCTATAATACATAACTTTGACTCTATCATCATTTGATGGATCACCTCTAATCAAATAATTTGGAGTATCTTTAAGATCCCACAAATAGAATTTATTTGAGTCAAACACATCCATTTAGTGTTGTATACCCACCCCAACATAAGACACAAAAGGGTCTCTTACAAATAACCAAGCACAAAACATTTTACATTGTCTATCATATTGTATCATTCTGTAAAGAAAAACCAGAATTAAGATAAAGCCAATCTCAAAATATAGTTGTTTACAAGTGATTGAAACAAATTTCAACTATAATTGTTAACAAAAGGTTGAAAAACAACCAAACATAAACGAGCAGTAGAAAAACTCAACTATAGTTGTTTATAACAAGTGGATGAAAAGAATTTCACGCTATTGGGTATAATTTTGGTATCAATAAGTTTATACAACAAATGGGTTCCAAAAATTTCGAATTATTTGGGTTTAACCTGGTTTTCAGTTAAAAAGACAATTTCAAGGTTTGAAGTAATTTCTACTTAATCAAAAACCGGATTTCATTTCAAGGTTCCCAAATTTTATAATTATTTGGGTTCCTCAAGCCGATGCAGTGACGCTAACTTTGAGCTTCCTCACTGCTCTGTTGATCCGCCCTTCAATTGGGGTTTCAAAGCCTCAATCTCTCACAAAGAAAAAGGATTTTTTTGATTGGGATTTCGGTTTTCCAATTTTATTTTTGAAAGGAAAGATGACATTGACAAAAGAGTGTCAGAATTTTGATTGGTCAAAGCGGGGGAGAGAGAAACAAGAGTTGAGTTTGGGCAAGTGCCACATTTTCTTTTGTTTTGACTCAGCTTTGTATTATTGGCCACATTAAACACCACGTAGGTGTCACACCAAGACTTAATGGCAATTTAAAAAAATCTAACGTTAATGACCCATTTACACACGTTTTGTAACCGTCCTACCCTTAAATAGACAATTTTTAAGTTATTGAAGTGTATATGATCAATCATAAACTTAGTTGCCCATATGTAAACATATCCCAAAAATTTTGTGTATAGTAGGATTGTTGGTGCTAATATCTATTTTTCTACAACAAAACAGAATTAGTATTGAACCTTTTATAGAGTTATGCTGGGATTAGTTAGGTGCAGTTACAAGACTACCTTAGAGATATAACTATTTAAACATATAATTGTTTTTGGGTTATAACTGTTCATACATATAACAGCCATGGACAGATAGTTGTTTCAGTTGTTTGAACAAAACACGATAGCTTCGGACAAACATGTCTCTTGGACACTAAATAGTTTAGTGACAATATGTAACTGTCAACAGAAGAGCATATATATAGACATCATTATTACCAAACTTAATTAATCAAAAATATAATTACTTAATGTAAAAATTCCTTACGTGTTATGTGCATGTACTAAGTGCTGAATGCAGCTATAAAGTGCCTAAAGTGTGCTTATGCAACATGCAAATGCGCGTGCACGTGACACTCTTCATATTGTCTCCTTAAGCCAACTAGACATATGTCATTTGTCTGAACTTATCACCCTTGAAAAGGCCTTGTTTCTTTTCCATGCGGGACTTTGTCCCTTCCTTTCCTTTGTCCTCTTTGGAAAATACACTAACAATCCCTCACCAATTTCAAAAGATTGAAAAATAATGGACTCCTAAATAACACCGAAAGTCAAATATATAAATAACAGTATCTTGTGATTGAACCATTACATAGTAAAATGTTTATTACAACAAATCTTAATAATATGGTAGACAAACCTTGAACCATATATTTGAATTGATAGGCAGTACAAACACTTTATACAAATGACTTTGCAACAACAAATTTCTCATAAGTGTAATTAACACAATTAAAAGGTCATGTATCTATATCCTTTCTTTGAATGTTTTTTAAAGCCAAGCCCTCTGGCTTACCGGAACATCCCACATTCCATATTCATATAGGCAAACTCAGTGTCCCCACCATAAGGCACTTTCCAACGTTTGTTAAGAGTTGTAAAACTCTTAAGTTTGTTAGCAAAATCAAGATTATCAGTATATAAGTCTTTAATGTACTTAAATCCTAGTAATTTTGTAGTGAAAGTAGAAATAAGGGCATACCTTTGAGATAATGCATCAACTATTGCATTCACCTTACCTTGTTTATACTTAATCACATATGAAAATGTCTCAATGAACACTATCCATTTGGCATGTCACTTGTTTAATTTTTCTGGCCCCATCAGATGTTGTAGGGACTCATGATTAGTATGGATGATGAAATCCTTAGGCCATAAATAGTGCTGTTGCATTTCTAAGGCCCGAACCATTGCATACATCTCCTAATCATACGTGGGGTAATTATGAGCTACTTCACTCATCCCACTAAAATAAGCAATAGGATGTTGTTCTTGCATTAGAACTAATCTAATGCCAATACTTGAAGTATCACACTTAACTTCAAAAGTTTTAGTAAAATAAGGTAAAATAAGTAATAAGGTGAAACTTTATTTTTCCTTAATCAAATTAAAAGTTTTATCTTGTTCACTACCCTACTTGAATCCAACACTCTTCTTAATAACTTCTATCAAAGGAGCAGTTATAGTGCAAAAGTCCTGATGAGGTCCATGAAAGAACTAATATATAGAGGGCTTTTAAGGATCCATTGAGCATTCATGAAGGTTCAATAAAAACTTCAAGGACTAAAAAGATGAAAGAAACATTAAATGAGCTGATTGAGGATATTCGAGCCAGTCAAGTAAGTGAATTCAAGCATGAAAGGGGACTAAGGCTTCATTAATATGATTGGAGTGCTTAATTGGTTAGGCTTAGGTAATTAAATCCATTCCTAAGTAGGATTTTGTTATAAAATATAAGTTTACAATAAAATAGATGTGTTTTTATATTTTAGGAGCATATCATTGTCTCTACTTTGAGGGTTAGGGTTGTTACTTTAACCTATTAATAGGCTTGATTTCATTATTAAAAGATATAGATCATTGGTGAAAAAAAGTGAGAATTTTCTCTTTTAGTTCTTCATTTAACTTTGTAAACTAATCAACATTATTGTGTTATGATATTCCAACCTAACAGATCGCTCCCAAATTCCTTCTTTCTAGATTGTGGCATCCATAACCTTCTTTATACCTTTGGTCTATTTTCCTTTGAACATTAGGGCTAGGTTTCTATCTTTGGTTTATGTACATTTGAACATTAGGTTGAGGTTTTACTTTTGTTAAACTGGATTTAACTTTCTTAGGGTTTTGAATTTCTTGTTTTGCTTATAGGTTTCATTGTGATCTTTAGGGTTCATATTAGTTGGCCTCAAACCTTTAAGGTTTAAATTAGATTTACTTATCTAAATTAGAGTTTTTCTCTTATTCTTTTTCTTAGCCACCTTTTATAACTATTTGTTCTTTGAATCCACCAAGCCCTAGTTTATTTTTTCTTGTCTTTAAATTCGTGAAAAAAAAAAAGAGCAAACCAATCAAAACAAAGAAAGAAATAGGAAAAAAGAAAGAGTGGCAAAAAAATAGAAAAAAAAAAATCCACTTTGAGATGACTTAATGAATTGGTCAAACTAGCCATAATAATAATGTGGTCCTCTAACTCAACTTTACTTCCACGATCCATTTTCTTACTTTATTGTCCAAGTATTTGTTTCCTTTGAATCCACTTCCTTAATTTATTTTCCTCGATGGTTTTTTTACATTTTCTAATTTCTTGTTTTCCATCATGTCAATTTTGTTCTATTTATTTTATTTTGCGAGTTGGTTCACTTAAAATTAATCTTCTTAATTTAACTTGTTTAGTTCTTTAAAGAGCTGAAAAGGAAAGTTGGCAAGAGTGTGAGCTCATTATAAGAAAAACCATTAAAGAGAAGTAAACATGAAGGTTAAGTAACAATAATTGAGAGAAACATGTGAGGGAGTATGTGTGAGGTTATCTCTAACATTTCAACATAAGTGATGATTTGAGGATGAATGCTTTTGAAGAGAGGGGGAATGGTGAGATCTATGAAGGAGCTAATACATGAAGGGCTTCTAAGGATCTATTAAGTATTCATCAAGGGCCAATGACTCCTTTAAGTGCTGAAAAGATGAGAAAAACACTAAATAAGATTATTGCAAATATTCAAGCTAGTAACCAAGTAACAAATTAATGAGAACCTTAGAGATGATGGGTGGAAGGTTTCAAAGGATGCAAGAGGTCCATTGCACATTCCAAAAGGCCCAATAACATGAGTTAGGGCCAAAAAGATGAAAAAGCACTAAATGGGTTGATTAAGGACATTAAGGCCAAATCAACTACAAATGGTGCGAATTCAAGTTTGGAAGAGAGTTAGAGTCTTATTAATATGATTGGAGTACTTAATGGGCCAAGACTAAGTAACAACATTCACTTCAAAATAGTAGTTTATCTTAAATAAGTGATTATATAAAAGTGAGTTTTCCATGTAAGAGTTTGTCCTAAACAAGAATTCTTCCTAAATAAGGATTTGTTCTAAATAGGAATTTATACCTCTTTAGGATTGTGATCTTAGCCTATAAATAGACACCTCCTTGTCAGCTTTGGAACATCATATAACTTTGAGAAAAATAGAAAGTAAGGGTTTTCTCCTTTGGTTCTTTTAAGAACTAAAGAACTTATTAAAAAGTACCTCTTCTAATGTCATTTAACTTGACTTATCACTCTCAATTCCTTTGTTTTCTAGAGTATGGTGTCCACATCCTTCTTAAATACTCTAAGTTCATCTTTTGAGGTTTTCTGCATCACTTGGTATTCTTTAAATCAAGTTGGATCAACTAATTCTTCAATTTCCTACCTTATGATTTATTTATTTCTATTTAGTTTGACTATTAGGCACACTAACATTCAAATTTGCTAATTTTTCCATTTGCAACCATTTTCACTTTAATCATTTGTTTGAGATCATAACTATCAAAACATGCTAATTTCAATTCCAATTGTTGTTTCTAATTATTCTATTGTTTGATGTTGGGGGGAAAAAAAGAAAAGAAAAGAGGAACGAAAAAAAAATTAACAAAAAAAGACATAAAATTCAAGTTATTGATAGAAGTTAAAAAGTTTGGTCATATTAGCCATAATAATAATATAATTTTCTTGTTCAACTCTAATTCTACCATCTATTTTCTTTGTTATGCCATCCAACTTTGTCCTCTAGGTTTAACCCCATGTCCTAATTTTTTTTTTAGTTTAGTTCATTAAATTCATTTGCCTTGATATCCTTTTTCATTTTTTGACTCCTTATTCTACAATTTGTTTAATTATACACCATTTATCTTATTCCGTTCAAAATTAATCCACTTTATTTAGTTTGTTTAGTTCTTCAAAGAACTGAAAGGGGAAATTTGAGTGGTAAAAGGCAAGAGTGCAAATTCATATTAAGAAAAGGCCAAAAAAAGTGTAAACACAAAGGAGTGTGACACCTTTTCTTTTGAGTGAAACACGTGAGGTAGTGTTCTGTGAGTTATCTTAATCATTTTGTGCAAAAGTAATACTATGACTTTCACAGATAAAGCTATAGCTTAGGAGGGAGTTTGTGATATGCCCTTTATGATCAAAACTATACAACAACAATTTGAGTGCATAAATACCATATTTGAGGATATGAGGGAGAAGATGAAAGAGCAAGATAAAATAATAGCATAGTTGTAAAGGAGGCATGGGGAATATAAGGCTCCTAAAACAAGAAGGTAATTGAGTCATGCCTATGACCATGAAGATGATGAATTTGATGATCGAACTACTATGGTTAGAACTACTAACAATAAAAGGGATTAAAGAGAATTTATGAGGTAAGGCACTTATGAGCATAATTTGGGTAGCATTAAAATGACAAATCCTGCATTCCAAGGTAAGAATGATCCTTATGCACACCTAGAATGGGAGAAGAAGGTTGAATTGGTTTTTGACTACCACAACTATTCTGAGGAGAAAAAGGTTAAGCTTGCTGCTATTGAATTTATTGATCATGCTATTGTTTGGTGGGATCAACTTGTTTTGACTAAGAGAAGGAATCTTGAGCGACCTATTGATACATGATAGGAGATGAAGGCAAGTGAATCAGATGACAATTCTGTGCCATCATCAGAAGGTGAAAGTAATAGAGAGATGTGTTCGGTTAATGAAGTAGCTCTCATCACAAGGTGATCATTAAATGTGCAAGTGAAGGAAGAAAATGAGGTGCAATGAGATAACATCTTTTAATGGAGGTGTCTCATGAAAAATAAGGTATTTAGTATGATTATTGATGGTAGAAGATGCACTAATATTGCTAGCACAACTATGGTTGAAAAGCTGAATTTACCTACTATGAAGTATCCTAGGCCATATAAGCTTTAATGGTTAAATGAAAGTGGTGAAGTCAAGGTAAATAAGTAATTGCTCATGTCATTTTTTATCGAAAGGTACCATGATGAAATTTTATATGATGTTATACCTATACATGTGGGTCATATTCTACTAGGAAGGTCATGACAATTTGACAAGTGAGTTATGCATGATGTTTTCAAGAATCAATATTCCTTTGTAATGAATGAAAGACCTGTCATTCTTGTACCATTATCACCTCAACAAGTTTATGTGGAATAGTTAAGGATTAATAATAAGAGTGAACAGAAAAGAGAGATTGAAAAAAGAGAAAAGAGAAGAGAAAATGTGAGGATGCCACAATGTGAGAAAAGAAGAGAAAGAGAAGAAAACAAAAAGTTTCTATGCAAAAGAAAGTGATGCCAAAAATGCATTTTATGCCAAACAGCTTATGATTGTACTTTTGTTCAAAAAAGATTATTTTAACACTGTCAAGTTTGACTTGTCTTTGTTTAGTATTGTTATTTCTCCTTTGAAGGAATTCAAAGATGTATTCCTTGATAATGTCCCAAGTGGATTACCACCTAAGAGAAGAATTGAGTATTAAATTGATTTTATCCCTAGTGCATCCTTCTTAAACTAGTTAGCATATAGGAGTAATCTTGAGGAGACAAAAGAGCTTCAAAGGTAGGTTGAGGAACTTATTTTTAAGGGATATGTAAGGGAAAGCATAAGTTCTTGTGCAGTTCTTGTCCTACTTGTACCTTAGAAAGATGGAACTTGGAGGATGTGTGTTGACTATCGAGCAATCAACAAAATCACTAAAAGGCATCCAATTGCCTACTTTAGTGAAAAGTTAAGAGGAGGAAGTCTCAATTATTAGGAAAAGGCTTTAGAGACATGGCAACATTACCTTTGGCCCAAGGAGTTTGTCATCCATACTGACCATGAATGGTTGAAGCACTTGAAGAAACAAAGAAAGTTGAACAAAAGACATGTTAAGTGGATCAAATTCATTAAGACCTTTCCCTATATAATCAAATATAAACAAGGTAAGGAAAATGTGGTAGCTAAAGCATTATCTTGTGTGTGTGGAGCATATGAGAAGTCAGCCTTTGAGAAGTTTTATAGGCATGAGGGTTTCCTATTTAAAGAAAATCATTTATGTGTGCTCATGAGCTCTTTAAGGGAGTTAGTTGCGAGAGAAGCTCATGCGAGTGGTTTCATGGAGTTAGGAAAACCCTAGATGTCCTAATTGAATATTTCTTTTGGCCACACATGAAACGAGATGTTAAAAGGGTATGTGAGAGATGCATAACATGTAAAGAGGCTAAATCTAGAGTTTTACCCCATGGCCTATAAACCCCTTACCCATACCTAGCCATCCCTGGGTTAATTTATCTATAGACTTCATCTTAGGGTTGCCATAATCAAAAAGGGGTAGGAATTCTATATTTGTTGTTGTTGATAGATTTTCAAAGATGATACATTTCATCTTATGCTATAAAACTAATGATGCAAGCAATGTGGTTGACTTATTCTTTAATGAAATGGCATATTTGCATGGCATGCCATGGAGCATTGTTTAAGATTAGGATACAAAGTTTTTAAGTTACTTCTGAAAGACTTTATGGGGTAAGTTAGGTATTAAGCTATTATGCTATTATTTGAATGAATTTAAAAATAAGGGAAGATTATTGAAATAGTATATGGTTTTAATCCCTTGACTCCTTTGGATTTGGTGCCTATACTTGTCAATAAGTATGCTAGCTTAAATGGTGAATGCTAGGCTAACATGGTAAATAAGTTACATGACAAGGTATGGTAAAATATTGAATAATAAACTGAGTAATATGCATCCCATGTCAATAAAGGGCAAAAGAAGAAGGTGTTTAAACCTAGTGAATAGGTTTAGGTGCATATGTGCAAGGAATGGTTCCCAACTAAGAGGTGTTTAAACCTACAACCTAGAAGAGGTGGTCCATTTCAAGTTGTAGCATGAATTAATGACACTACTTATTAGTTAGACCTCCTTAGTGAGTATAATATAAGTGTAACATTTAATGTTTCTGATCTTTCCCTTTTAATGTAGGTGATGATTCAAGGATGAATCCTTTCGAGGAGAGGGGGAATGATGAGAAGCTTATAGATGGTGGGTGGAAGGCTTCAAAGGATACAAAAGGTCCATTGCACATTCCAAAAGGCCTAATAACATAAGTTAGAGCCAAAAAAATAAAAAAAGCACTAAATGAGCTAATTAAGGACATTTAGACCAATTCAAGTACAAATGGTGTGAATTCAAGCTTGGAAGAGAGTCAAGGCCTTACTAATATGATTAAAGTAGTTAATAAGCCAGGACTATGTAATAGCATTCACTTTTAAATGATAATTTATTGTAAATAAGTGATCGTACGAAAGTGAGTTTTTTTTGTAAGAAGTTGTCTTAAATAGGAATTCCTCCTAAATAAGGATTTGTCCTAAATAGGAATTTATGCATCTTTAGGATTACTATCTTAGCCTATAAATAAGCATCTCCTTGTAAGCTTTGGAACATCAGACAACTTTGATAGAAATGGAAAGTAAAGGTTTTATCGTTTGGTTCTTTTGAGAACTAAAGAACTTATCAAGAAGTAGCTCTTTTTGTGGCATTCAACTTGGCTTATCACCCCTAATTCCTTTCTTTTTGGAGTGTGGCGTCCATATCCTTCTTACATATCCTAGGTTCGTGTTCCTTTAATGTTAGGTCTAGGGTTTGTGTTATTAAAGTCTAATTTAATTTTGCTAAATATTCTTTGATTCCTTGTTTGTATTAGGTCCCTAAGCCATGTCTTTTGGGGTTTTTCACATCCCAAATGAAGTGAATTCAAGCTTGAAAGAGGACCAAGGGTTCATTAATATGATTGGAGTGCTTAATGGATTAGGGTTAAGTAATAAAATTCACTCTTAAGTAGGAGCTTCTTATAAAGTAGAAGTCTATTTTAAAATAGGAATTTATGATAAAATAGGAGTGTTCTTATTTTTTAAGAGTATATCACTGTCTTTACTTTTAAGAATAAGGTTGTTATTTTAGTTTATAAATAGGCTTGATTACATTGTTAAAATATATAGATCATTGGTAAAAAAAAAAAAAAGTGAGAATTTTCTCTTTCAATTCTTTATGAAACGTTACAAACTTATTAAGATTATTGTCTTTTAGCATTCTAACTCAACTTATCACTCCCAAATCTCTTTTTTCTGAAGTGTGGTATTTATATCCTTCTTTATACCTTTGGTTTGTTTTTGTTAAATATTAGGTCTTGATTTATATTTTACGTTTGTGTTCCTTGAACATTGGGAGAGGATTTTACTTTTGTTAAACCTGATTTACTTTCTTAGGGTTTTGAATTCTTTATTTTACTTGTGAGTTTTATTTTGCTCTTTGGGGTTCATATTAGTTGGTATTAGAGCTTTAGGTTTAAATTAGGTTTGCTTATCCAAATTTGAGTTTTTCTCTTATTCTTCTTCTTATCTACCTTGTATAACCTTTTGTTGTTTAAATCCACCAAACCCAAGTAAAATGCAGAGAAAAAGAAAAAAAAATGATTGTTTATTATAAATGTGGAAAAATAGGGCATTATTTTAACAAATGTAAAATGAAACAAAAAAATTCAAGAATTGTTTGTAGATAAAGATCTCAAGAGGTCATTAATGCATATCTTTTTATTAGAAAATGAATCTAAGAAATCAGAGTTAGAGGTAGACCTTCTTGAGAAAGAAACTACCTTTGAAAAAGAATCTAATAATAGTTATGACAGTCAATGCAACTATTTTTGAGTTTTATGTAAAAGTAATGACTTATTAGTCCTTACAAAAGAAAATAATCTGATTTTGGATCTTATTGATAAGATTATAGATCCAAAAGAAAAAAGGGAATATTTAAAAAAATATCTTCATTTGTCTTGAAATGAGACTCAGGTCAAAAATCAAAAGAAGATTACAATTTAAAAACTATTATTCAAAGAGTTAGAAATAACCATTCTAGTTCAAAAATTAGAAAAACAGCAATAGAACCTTCCCTTAGAGAACTTAAAACTGAAATTAATTAGTTAAAAGCTAAGATAAAAAGATTGAAAGAAAGAGTATTGGTACTAGAATTTATGACCAACAAGGATAAAGATCCTTCTGATACTCCAAGTACTTTTTTAAAAGAAAATTAAGTATCTTCTAATACATCAACCTAACTGATAAGATTATTACTCATAAAAGGCATACTCAAATTATTGTTGTAATTAATGAAGAATATATTTTTTTCTACAGTAGCCTTAATAGATTCAAGCATTGATATGAACTATATTAATGAAGGGATAGTTCCTTCAAAATACTTTCCAAAAACAATAGAAGTGTTAAACACTACTAATAAAAACAAACTTGTTATAAAATATAAACTATCTCAAGCTACTATATGCAATAAAAGAATTTGTATTGAAATTCCATTCATATTGGTTAAAAACATGTCATGAGATTTGGAAGATTCTTTCTTGCATATGTTGTATCCTATTAAGGAGATTAATGATAAAGGGATTTCCTCAAAAATAGATGGAAAGTTTATTAATTTTAAATTTATATCTACTCCTCATTATAAGAAGATAGATTTACCTCAAAAAAACAAAAGGAAAAGAGAGATTTATTCAATCTCTTCGTAATGAAGTAAAAACTAAATGCTAAGAAAAAATTAATACTCATATTATTCAAGTTAGGATACAAGAAGTACAAAAAAGGTTAGAAATATTAGTCTATGTAGAGATTCGTACTACCTTTTGGAATAGGAAAAGCCATGTGGTAGAACTACCATATGAAGTGACTTTTAATGAAAGTCAAATCCTTACTAAGGCTTAACACATTTGGGTGTTATGAATAGAATGTAATGCCTTTTGGGTTAAAAATGCACCTTCCAAATCTGAAAAGATTATGAACGAAATATTTAATACTATATAACTTTTATATTGATGATGTGATGAGAACCCTATAGATGATTGGTGGAAGGCTTCAAAGAATGCAAAAGGTCTATTGCATATTTCAAAAGGCCCAATAATATGGGCTAGAGCCAAAAAAATCAAAGAAGCACTAAATGAGTTAATTGAGGATATTCAAGCCAATCGAGCTTCAAATGGTGCAAATTTTGGCTTGAAAGAGAGGTCGGACCTTATTAATATGATAGCATTCACTCCCAACTAGTAGTATATTGACTATGTAAGAATTTGACCCTAAATGGGAATTTCTCCTAAATAAGAATTTTTCCTAAGTAGGAATTTGTGCATCTTTAGGATTGTTATCTTAACCTATAATTAGGCACCTCTTATAAGCTCTAGAAACATCAAACAATTTATTAGACAACTTTGAGTGAAATAAAAAGTAAGAGTTTTTCTCCTTCAGTTCTTTTAAGAACTAAAGAACTTATCAAAAGGTACTTTTTTTATGGTGTTTCAATCAACTTATCACTCCCAATTCCTTTCTTTTCTAGAGTGTGGCATCCATATCCTTCTTAAATACCCTAAGTTTATGTTCCTTTGAATGTTAGGTCTAGGGTTTGTGTTATTAAGCTCTGATTTAGCTTTCTTAGTTGTTATTTGATTCCTTGTGTACGTTGAGTCCTCAAGCCATGTCTTTTTGGGGTTTTCCACATTAGTTGGTATCAGAGCCTAGTTCTAAATCATAAGTAATACTATGACTTCCAAAGACAAAGGTGCAACTTAGGAGGGAGCTGTTGATGTGTCCTTCATGATTAAAGCTATACAACAACAATTTGAGCACATGAATACCGAATTTGATGATATGATGGAAGGATGAACGAGCAAGCTAATACAATAGTAGAGTTGCAAATGAGGCATAGGGAATATGAGGCTCCTAAAGCAAGAAGGCAACTAAGACATGCATATGACCATAAAGATGATGTAAAAGATGATGAATTTGACAATCAAACTACTGTGGTTAGAGCTGCTAACAATAGAAGCGATCGAAGAGAATTTGGGAGGCAAGACACCTACGACCATAATTTGAGCAGTATTAAAATGACAATTCTTGCATTCCAAGGTAATAATGATCCTGATGCATACCTAGAATAGGAGAAGAAGGTTGAATTGGTTTTTGACTGCCACAACTATTCCGAGGAGAAAAAGGTAAAACTTGTTGTTGTTGAATTTATTGATTATACTATTATTTGGTAGGATCAACTTGTTTTGACTAGGAGAAGGAATTGTGAGTGGCCTATTGATACATGGGAGGAGATGAAGGCTATCATGAGGAGGAGGTTTTTCCCTAATCACTATTATAGGGAGTTGTACCAAAGGCTGCAAGGGCTCACTCAAGGCACCATAAGTGTAAAGGACTACCACAAAGAGATGGAGATTGCCATGATTAGGGTGAATGTAAAAGAAGATTGAGAGGCAACCATGGCTCGATTTCTGCAAGAGCTAAATAAATTAAAGTTGAAAGGCAACTCAAAGGAAAGGGTTCTATATGGTTTTGGCAGAACTCGAGTTCTACCTTATCTTGGAAGCCAAATTGGAGTAAAATGGACGAGAAGGCCGATTGCAAGTCCAAAGCCGAGCTATCAAAGCATAAGAATATAGGTTCTAGCAAGGAGGTAGATGATGATTTTGTGCCATCATCAAAGGGTGAAAGTGATGGAGAGGAGAATCTAGTTAATGCAACAACTCTCGTTACGAGGCGAGCATTGAATGTGTAAGTGAAGGAAGAAAATGAGGTGCAATGAGATAACATTTTTCAGATGAGGTGTCTCATCAAAGATAAGGAATTTGAAGATGTATTCCCTAACGATGTCCCAAATGGATTGCCATTTAAGAGAAGAATTGAGTATGAAATTGATTTCATCCCTAATGCATCCATCCCAAACTGGCCAACATATAGGAGTAATCCTAAGGAGACAAAAAAGCTTCAAAGGCAGGTTAAGGAACTTATTACAAAAGAATATGTGAGGGAAAACATGAGTTTGTATTGCAGTTCTTATCCAACTTGTACAAGGAAAGTTGAACAAAAGACATGCCAAGTGGATCAAATTCATTCAAACCTTTCCCTACATCATCAAGCATAAATAAGGTGATGATTTGAGGATGAATCCTTTCGAGGAGAGGGGGAATGATAAGAACCCTATAGATGATTGGTGGAAGGCTTTAAAGGATGCAAGAGGTCCATTGCACATTCCAGAAGGCCAAATAACATGGGCTAGAGCCAAAAAGATCAAATAAGTACTAAATTGGCTGATTGAGGACATTCAATCCAACTAAGCTTCAAATGGTGCGAATTTTAGGTTGAAAGAGAGGCCAAGACTTATTAATATAATAGCATTCACTCCTAATTAGCAGTATATTAAATGTGTAAGAATTTGACCTTAGATAGGTTCCTTTTAAATAAGAATTTTTCCTATGTAGGAATTTATGCCTCTTTATGATTGCTATCTTAGCTTATAAATAAGCACCCCTTGTAAGCTCTAGAAACATCAAACAATTTAGCATACAACTTTGAGTGAAATAGAAAGCAAGGGTTTTTCTCCCTTGGTTCTTTTGAGAACTAAAGAACTTATCAAGAGGTACTTCTTCTTATGGCATTCCAATCAATTTATCACTCTCAATTCCTTTCTTTTTTGGAGTGTGGCGTCCATTCTTAAATACCCTAGGTTCATGTTCCTTCGAATGTTGGGTCTAGGGTTTGTGTTATTAAACTCTGATTTAGCTTTCTTGGTTGTTCTTTGATTCCTTGTGTGTGTTGGGTCCTTAAGCCACATCTTTTTGGGGTTTTCCGCATCATGATGTGTTAGTAATCTCTAACATAATAATGATGTGAAAAACCCTAAAAGACATGGCTTAAGGACTTAACATATGCAAGGAATCAAAGAATATCTAGGAAAGCTAAATCAAACTTTAATAACATAAACCCCAGACACAACATTTAAACCCTAAGGGATTTAAGAAGGATATGAATGCCACACTCCAAAAAAGGAAGGAATTAGGAGTGATAAGTCAAGTTAAATGCCACAAGAAGACATTATTCTTAATAAGTTCTTTAGTTCTTGAAAGAATTGAAAGAGAAAACCCTTGCTTTCTATTTTTCTCAAAATTGTTTGATGTTCTAAAGCTTATAAGGAGGTGCCTATTTAAAGGCTAAGATAGCAATCCAAAAGAGGCATAAATTCCTAGTTAGGACAAATCCTTATTTAGGAGGAATTCCTATCTAGGACAAATTCTTACACAAAAAACTCACTCTTATACAATCACTTATTTATAAGTGAATGCTATTACTTTTTCCTAGCCATTAAGTACTCCAATCATATTGATAATGCCTGAACTCTTTTCCAAGATTGAATTCACACCATTTGTAGCTGAGTTGGCTTAAATGTCCTTAAACAATCCATTTAGTGCTTATTTCATCTTTTTGACTCTAACTTATGTTATTAGGCCTTCTAGAATGTGTAATGGACATCTTGCATCCTTTGAAACCTTCCACCCATCATTTTTAAACTTCTCATCATTCCCCCTCTCCTAAAAAAGATTAAATGTTGCATTCACCTTATACTTATCGGGAAGGTCCAACATATAAGTTTTATCATTAGTTCATGTTACTACTTGAAATGGACCATGTCTTATAGACTGTAACTTTAAAAGCCATTGAACTGTGAACTATTCCTTGCACATATACACCTAAACCTAAGCACCAGGTTCAAATAACACCTTCTTTCACCCTTTATTGACATGAGATGCATATTGCTCAGTTCATTTTACAATATGTTATTGCACCTTCTCATGTAATTTCTTCACCATGTCAGCCTTGTGTTCACCATCTAAGCTAGCATAGTCATCGACAAGTATAGGCACTAAATCCAAAGGAGTCAAAGGATTAAAATCATATACAATTTCAAATGGAGAGTAACTAGCAATTGAATGAGCAACTCTATTATAAGTAAACTAAATATGCAGTAAACAATTTTCAAATGTTTTAAAATTCATTTGAATAATAGCATGCAAAAGAATAAAAAGAGTTCAATTAATCACCTCAATCTGCCCATCAGTTTATGGATAACAAGTAGTTGAAAACAATAGCTTGGTACCTAACTTACCCCATAAAGTCATCCAAAAGTAACTTAAGAACTTTGTATCTCAATCTAAAACAATGCTTCATGGCATGCCATGCAAATGTACTACTTTTCTAAAGAATAAATCAACTACGTTGCTTGCATCGTTAGTTTTATAGCATAAGATGAAGTGTGTCATCTTTCAAAATTTTTCAATAACAATAAATATAAAATCCCTACCCCTTTTTGATTGCAACAACCCCTACACAAAGTCCATAGATAAATCAACCCAGGGATGGCTATGGATAGGTAAAGGGGTATGCAAGCCATGGGGCAAACCTCTAGATTTAGCTTGTTTGCATGTTATGTATTTCTCACATACTCTCTCAACACCTTGTTTCATGTGTGGCCAAAAGAAATAATCAACAAGGACATCTAGGGTTTTCCTAACTCCAAAATGACCCATTAGATCACTCTTATGAGTTTCTCTCATAACTAACTCCCTCAAACAACTCATAGGCACACATAAACAATTTTCCCTAAATAAAAAACCCTTATGCCTATAAAACTTCACAAAAGTTGACTTCTCACATACTCGATACACATTAGCAAAGTTAGGATCTTTCACATATAAATCTTTAATATATTCAAATCCTAATAATTTTGCAATAAGTGTAAAGTTAAGGGCATACTTACGAGATAATGCATCAACTATCATATTTTCCATAGCTTGTCCATATTTAATGATGTAGGGAAAGGTCTTAATGAATTTGATCCATTTGGCATGTCTTTTATTCAACTTTCCTCGCCCCTTCAAGTGTTTCAAGGATTCATGGTTAATATGGATGACAAACTCCTTGGGCCAAAGGTAGTGTTGTCGTGTCTCTAAAGCCTGTACTAATACATATATCTCTTTATCATAAGTAAGACAATTAAGACTTGCTCCACTTAGCTTTTCACTAAAGTAGGCAATTGGATCCTATCCCTACATCAAACTCAATCTCAAAAGCTTTTGCAAAGTAAATTAAAGCTAGTAAGGGTGCAGAATTTAATTTTTCCTTAAAGCAATTAAAAGTCTTGTCTTGATCATTACTCCACCTAAAACTCATGTTCTTTTTGATAATCTTAGTGAGTGGTGCAGCAATGGTGCTAAAGTCCTTAACAAAGCATTTATGGAAACTAGCTAAACCATGAAAGCTATGCACATCACTAATTGATTTAGGTGTAGGCCAATCGAGGATAGCCCTAACTTTTTGCTCGTCAACTTCAATACCTTTAGCACTCACAACATAGCCAAGAAATGTGATCTGATTAGTACAAAAGGAACATTTTTTCAAGTTAGTATACAATTTCTTTGAATGTAAAACACATAAAAGAGAATGTAAATGATCAAGATGCTTTTCTAGGCTTTTGCTATAAACCAAAATATCATTAAAATACACAACTATAAATTTACCAATGAATGGACGCAAAACATGATTCATTAATTGTAGAAAAGTGCTTAGAGTATTAATGAGACCAAATGGCATAACAAGTCATTCATACAAACTATACTTAGTTTTGAAAGTTGTTTTCCACTCATCTCCCTCTCTCATCCTAATATGGTGATATCCACTTTTCAAATCAATTTTAGAAAAGACAAATGAACCATGCAATTCATCAAACATATCATTTAACTTAGGTATAGAGTGACAATACTTTATAATGATTTTGTTGACTGCTTGATTCCTCTCTTAGTTGGCAATGCACTTGAGACATCCTTAGGGACATCCTCAATTTATGATTGTACAAAGTATGATCATAAGTTGTTTGTCATAAAATGCTCTTTCGATATCACTTTCTTTTGCATAGAAACTTTTTATTTTTTACTCTCTCTCTCTTGCGTCCTCACTTTTTCTCCTTTTTTTTTATTTTTTGGTTATCCCTTTCTTTTCAATCTCTCTTTGCTATTAATTTTCATTATTAATCTTCAATTGATCATCATAAGCTTGTTAAGGTGTTAATGGTACAAGAGTGATAGGTTTTTCATTCATTACCAATGAATTGCAATTTTTGAAGCCATCATGCATAACTCGTCTGTCAAACTATCATGGCCTTCCTAATAAAATATGGCCTGCATGCATTGGTACAACATCACATAAAACTTCATCATGGTACCTTTCAATAGAAAACAACATGAGCACCTACTTATTTACCTTAACTTCACCACTCTTATTCAACCATTGAAGCTTATATGGCCTAGGATGCTTCATAATTGGTAAATTCAGCTTTTCAACCATAATTATGCTAGCTACATTAGTGCAACTCCCACTATCAATAATCATACTACATACCTTGTCTTTGATGAGACACCTTATATGAAAAATGTTATCTCATTGCACCTTGTCCTCTTCCTTCCCTTGCACATTCAAAACTTGTTTTGTGACAAGAGCTACTCTATTAATCGAATACTTCTTTCCATCACTTTGACTCTTCAATGATGGCATATAATCATTATTTGAATCACTTGTAGTTTTAACATCATTATCACCTCTCAAGATCACTACACGTTTATTTGGAAATTGAGATGCAATATGACCCCTTCCCAAACACTTAAAACATTTAACATCTCTATTTATACCTAGTTAAGGAATAAAATTATCTATCTCTTTGTTAGTACCCACATTCTTGGTCTTGGATAGCTTGACTTTGGACTTGTAATCAGCCTTTTTATCCCTTTTACTCTAATTTGGCTTCCAAGATGAGGTAGAACCTAATTTCTGCCCAAATCGTGTGGAACCCTTTTGTTTAAGTTCAACTTTCATTGCCATATACACCATGTATTCCAATTCCATGTAATGTTGCAACTCAACCACATTGGCTATGTCTTTATTTAGCCCTTACAAACATTGAGCTATGGTTGCCTCTCCATCTTCTTTTACACTTATCCTCGTCATAGCAATCTCCATGTCCTTGGGGTAGTCCTCCATACTTTTGGTGCACTAAGTGAGCGCTTACAACCTTTGGTACAAATCCTTGTAATAATGATTAGAGATGAACCTCCTTCTCATGATAGCCTTCATCTCCTCCCATGTATCAATAGGCTGCTCATGATTCCTTCTTGATGTGGAAAACCACAAAAAGACATGGCTTAGGGACTTAACACACATCAGAAATCAAAAAATAACTAGGAAAGCTAAATCAGACTTTAATAACACAAACCCTAGACCTAACATTCAAAGGAACATGAACTTAGGGTATTTAAGAAGGATATGGACACCACATTGAAGAAAAGAAGGGAATTGGGAGTAATAAGTGAGGTTGAATGCAACAAAAAAAGTACCTCTTGATAAGTTCTTTAGTTCTTAGAAGAACCTAAGGGGAAACCCCTTACTTTCTATTTCACTTAAAATTATCTAATGATTTAAAGCATATAAGAAGGTACCTATTTGTAGGCTAAAATAGCAATCCTAAAGAGGCACAAATTCCTACTTAGGAAAAATCTTTATTTAGGAAGAATTCCTATCTAAGGACAAATTTTTACATAAACAATAAACTCCTAATTAGGAGTGAATGCTATTTCTTAGTCTTGATCCATTAAGTACTCCAATCACATTAATAAGGCCTAAACTCTCTTTCAAGCTTAAATTCCCACCATTTGAAGCTTGGTTGGCCTAAATGTCCTTAATCAGCCCATTTAGCGCTTTTTTTTTTTTATCTTTTTGGCTTTAGCTCATGTTATTGAGTCTTTTAGAATGTGCAATGGACCTTTTGTATCATTTGAAGCCTTCCATCCATCATCTCTAAGGTTCTCATCATTCCCCCTCTCCTCGAAAGGATTCGTTCTCAAATCATCACCTTGTTTATATTTGATGATGTAGGGAAAGGTTTCAATGAATTTGATCCATTTGTCATGTCTTTTGTTCAATCTTGTCCCTTCAAGTGCTTTAAGGATTCATGGTCAGTATGAATGAAAAACTCCTTAGGCCAAAGGTAATGTTGCAATGTCTCCAAAGACTATACCAATGCATACATCTATTTGTCATAAGTAGGATAATTAAGGCTTGCTCAACTTAGCTTTTCACTAAAGTAGACAATTGGGTGCCTTTCCTACATCAAAATAGCTCCAATGCTAATACCTGAAGTTTCACACTCAAACTCAAAAGTTTTTGCAAAGTCAAGTAAAGTTAGTAAGGGTGTAGAACTTAATTTTTCCTTGATGCAATTAAAATCCTTGTCTTGATCACTACCCCACCTAAAATTCTTGTTTGATAATTTCAATGGGTGGTGCAGCAATGGTGTTAAAGTCCTTAACAAAGCTACTATAGAAATTAGCTAGACCATGAAAGCTATGCACATCACTAATTGACTTAGGTGTAGGCCAATCATGGATAACCCTAACTTTTTCCTTGTCAACCTCAATACCTTTAGCACTCATAATATAGCCAAGAAACACGATCTGAATAGTACAAAAGGAAAATTTTTTCAAGTTAGCATACAATTTCTCTAAATGTAAAACACATAAAGTAGAATGTAAATGATCAAGATGCTCTTCTAAGCTTTTACTATAGGCCAAAATATCATTAAAATACACAACCATAAATTTACCAATGAACGGACGCAAAACATGATTCATTAGTCACATAAAAGTGCTTGGTGCATTAGTGAAACCTAATAGCATAACAAGCCATTCATACAAACTATGCTTAGTTTTGAAATCTGTTTTCCACTCATCTCTCTCTATCATTATAATCTGGTGATATCCACTTTTCAAGTCAATCTTAGAAAAGAAACATGAACCATACAGTTCATCCAACATGTTGCCTAACCTAAGTATAAGGTGATAACACTTTATAGAGATTTTGTTGATCGCTTGACAGTCAACACACATCCTTCAAGTCTCATTTTTCTTGGGTACAAGTAGGATAGGAACAGTACAAGGACCCATGCTTTCCCTCACATATCCTTTCAAAATAAGCTCCTCAACCTGTCTTTGAAACTCCTTTGCCTCCTCAGGATTACTCCTATATGTTGGTCGGTTTGTGATGGATGCACTAAGGATGAAATCAATTTGATGTTCAATTCCTTTCTTAGGTGGCAATCCACTTAGGACATTGCCAAAGAATACATCTTTAAATTATTGCAATAGAGCAACAACAACACTAGGCAAAGACAGGTCAAACTTGTTAATGTTAAAATAAGCATCTTTGTACAAAAGTACGATCATAGGTTGTTTAGCATAAAATACTCTTTTGACATCACATTCTTTTGCATAACAACTTTTTATTTTCTTCTCTCTCTCTTGTGTCCTTAGGTTTTCTCCTCTCTTTCCTCTTTTTTAAATCTCTCTTTTTTTGTTCACTCTCTTTTTTAATCCTTAACTAATCCTTATAAGCTTGTTGAGGTGATAATGGTACAAGAGTAACGGGTTTTTCATTCGTTACAAAGGAATATCAATTCTTGAAGCCATCATGCATAACTCGTCTGTCAAACTGTCATGACCTTCCTAATAGAATATGACCCGCACGCATAGGTGCAACATCACATAAAACTTCATCATTGTACCTTTCAATAGAAAATGATAAGAGCACTTACTTTTTTACCTTGACTTTACCACTCTCATTCAATGATTGAAACTTATATGGCCTAGGATGCTTTATAATAGGTAAATTCAGCTTCTTAACCATAGTTGTGCTAGCAACTTTAATGCAACTCCCACCATCAATAATCATACTACATACCTTATCTTTGATGAGACACCTCATCTAAAAGATGTTATCTTGTTGCACCTCATTTTCTTTCTTTACTTGCACATTCAATGCTCGCCTTGTGATGAGAGAGCTACTCCATTAACCAAATACTCCTCTCCATCACTTTCACCTTCTGATTATGACACATAATCATCATCTGATTCACTCTCAGTTTCAACATCACTGTTACCTCAAGATCATTGCATGCCTATTTGGATAATGAGATTCAATGTGACCCCTGCCCAAACACTTAAAACATTAACATCATAATTTTTACATGTTTAGGGGTCAGAATTACCTGCCTCCATGCTAAAACCCACATTCTTGCATGTGGATAGCTTGACTTTGGACTTGTGATCAACCTTCTCATTCCTTTTACTCTAATTCAGCTTCTAAGATGAGGTAGAACCCGAATTCTGCCCAAACTAGGTGGAACCCTTTCGTTTAAGTTGCCTTTTAACTTTGATTGCTATGTGCACCATGCCTTCCAATTACACATAGTGTTGCAATTCAACCACATTTGATATGTCTCTGTTTAGCCCTTGCAGAAATCGAGCCATAATTCCCTCTCTATCTTCTTCTACATTTGCCCTAATCATGACAATCTCCATCTCTTTGTGGTAGTCCTCCACACCTTTAGTGCTCTGAGTTAACCCTTACAGCCTTTGGTGCAACTCCAAGTAATAGTGATTAAGGACAAACCTTCTCTTCATGATAGCCTTTATCTCCTCCCATGTATTAATAGATTGCTCACAATTCCTTTTCTTAGTCAAAATAAGTTGATCCCACCAAATAATAGCATAATCAGTAAATTCAACGACAACAAGTTTACCTTTTTCTCCTCAAAAGAGTTATGGCAATCAAAAACCAATTCAAACTTCTTCTCCAATTTTAGGTACGCATCAAGATCAATCTTACCTTAAAATAGAGGAATTGTCATTTTAATACTGCCCAAATCATGGTCATAGGTGTCTTACATCCCAAAATCTCTCTGTTCCCTCATATTATTAGCAATTCTCATTATAGTAGTTTGATCATCAAATTCATCATCTTCTACATCATGTTCATGGTCATAGGCACATCTCAATTGCCTTCTTGCTTCAAGAGCCTTATATTTCCTATGCCTCATTTGCAACTCTATTATTGTATTAGCTTGCTCTTCCATCCTTTCCCTTATATCATCAAATCTAGTATTCATGTGCTTAAATTGTTGTTGCATAGCTTTGATCATGAAGGATACATCACAAACTCCCTCTTAAGCTGCACCTCTATCTATGGAAGTCATATTATTACTTCTACACAAAATAATTAGGATACCTGACAGAACATTCCCTCACATGTTTCACTCAAAAGAAAAGGTGTCACTATCCCTTATGTTTACACTTTTATGGCTATTTCTTAACATGAATTTGCACTCTTGCCTTTTACCACTCAAAAATTTCCCCTTTTAACTCTTTAAAGAACTAAACAAACTAAAGAAAAAGGATTGATTTTGGACAAAATAAGATAAATGGTGTAGGATTAAACAAATTGGAGAACAAAAAGTCAAAAAAATGAAAAAGGATATCAAGGCAAACGAATTGAATAAACTAAACTCATAGAAATCAGGATAGGGGGTTAAACCTAGAGGATGAACATGGAGGACATAACAAGAAAATAGATGGCAAAATTGGAGTTAAGCAAGGAAACTATATTTTATGACCAATATGACCAAACTATTTAACTTTTATCAATAACTTGAATTTGATGCCTTTTCTTTTTGTTCCTCCTTTTTTTTTCTTTTTTCTTTTTGTTGTTCTTCTTTTCTTGCTCAGCACAAAAACAATATTAGAATAGTTAGAGATAGCAATTGGAATTGAAATTAAAATATTTTTGATAGTTATGATCTTAAACAAACAAGCAAAAGAGAAGGATTACAAACAAACAAATTAGTGCATTTGAATGGTAATGCATTTAATAGACAAACAAAATAGAAAAAAATAAATCACAAGGTAGAAATTTGAAGAATGAGTTGATTCAACCTGATTTAGAGCTAGGCTCTGATACTAACTAATGCGGAAGACCCTAAAAAGACATGGCTTAGGGACCCAATGCATACAAGGAATCAAATAATAACCAAGAAAGCTAAATCAGACTTTAATAACACAAACCCTACACCCAACATTCAAAGGAACACAAACCTAGGATTATAAATGAAAATGTATAATAAAGAAAGATTAAAAAGAGATGGATAACCAAAACCGAAAAAAGGGATAAAAAGTAAGGACATAAGAGAGAGGGAGAAGAAAAAAAAATTTCTATACAAATGAAAGTAATGTCAAAAGATCATTTTATGCCAAACAACCTATAATCATACTTTTGTACAAAAAGGCTTACTTTAACACTCATAAGTTTGACTCATCTTTGCCTAATGTTGTTATCTCACTTTTGCAAGAATTTGAAGATGTATTCCTTAAGGATGTTACAAGTGGATTGTCGCCTAAGAGAGGAATTGAGTATCAAATTGATTTTATCCTTGGTGCATCCATCCTAAATTGCCTAGCATATAGGAGTAATCCTAAGGAGACAAAGGAGTTTTAAAGGCAAGTTGAGGAAATTATGTTGAAAGAATATGTGAGGGAAAGCATGAGTTCCTACGTAGTTCCTGTGTTACTCGTACCCAAGAAGCATGGACTTGGAGGATGTCTATTGACTATCGAGTGGTCAACAAAATCACTATAAAGTATTGTCACCTCATACCTAGGTTAAATGATATGTTAGATGAATTGCATGGTTTATGTGTTTGTTCTAAATTTGATTTTAAAAATGGAAAACAACTTTCAAAACTAAGTATGGTTTGTATGAATGGCTTGCTATGCCATTTGGTCTCACTAATGTAGCAAGCACTTTTATGTGATTAATGAATCATGTTTTGTGTCAATTTATTGGTAAATTTGTGGTTATGTATTTTTATGATATTTTAGTCTATAGCAAAAGCCTAGAAAAGCATCTTAATTATTTATCTTTTGTTTTAATTATGTTATGTTCTAAGAAATGTATGCTAATTTCAAGAAATGTTCCTTTTGTACTAATCAAATCATATTTCTTGGCTATGTTGTGAGTGCTAAAGGTATTAAGATTGACAAGGAAAAGTTAAGGCAATCCATAATTGGCCTACACTTAAGTTAGTTAGTGATGTGTGTAGCTTTCACAGTCTAGCTAGTTTCTATAATTTCTTTGTTAGGGACTTTAGCGCTATTGCTGCACTATTAACTGAGGCTATTCAAAAGAACATGGGTTTTAAGTGGTGTAGTGATCAAGACAAGGCATTTAATTGTATTAAGGAAAAATTAAGTTCAACACCCTCATTTGCCTTACTTGACATGGCAAAGAGAAGTGTACATTAGTATAGACTTTAAAGACATTACAAAGTTACTTTTGGCCCAAGGAGTTTGTCATCCATATTGATTAAATGGTTTTAATCATTTGACTCCTTTGGATTTGGTGCCTATACTTGTGGATGAGTATACTAGTTTAGATGGTGACTACAAAGCTGACATGTAAAGAAATTGCATAAGAAGAGAAATTACATGAGCAGGTGTGACAACATATCGTAAAATGAACTAAGCAATATACATCTCATGTCAACAAAGGGCAAAAAAAGGTGGTGTTTGAACTTGGTGCTTGGGTTTGGGTGCATATATGCAAGGAATGATTCCTAGCTCATAGGCATTCAAAGGTACAACCTAAAGGAGATGGTCCATTTTAAGTAGTAGCATGAATTAATGACAATACCTATAAGTTGAACCTTCCTAGTGAGTATAATGTGAGTAGAACATTTAATGTTTATAATCTTTCTCCTTTTGATGTAAGTGATGATTTGAGGACAAATCCTTTTAAGGTGAGGGGGAATGATGAGAACCTTAGAGATGATGCATGGAAGACTTCAAAGGATGCAAGAGGTCCATTGCACATTCCAGAAGGTTCAATAACACAAGCTAGAGCCAAAAAGATGAAAGAAATACTAAATGAGTTGATAAAGGACATTCAAGCCAGCTAATCTACAAATCATGCAAATTTAAGCTTGAAAGAGAATCAAGGCCTTATTAATATAATTGGAGTACTTAATGGGTCAGGGCTAAGTAATTGCATTCACTCTTAAATAGGAGTTTATCTTAAATAAGTGATTGTTATAAAAGTGGAAGTCTTTTGTATAAGAATTTATCCTAGATAAGAATTTGTCCTAAATAAAAATTTGTCCTAAATAGGAATTTATTCCTCTTTAGGATTTCTATCTTAACCTATAAATAGGCACCTCCTTGTAACCTCTGAAAAAAAAAAAGTAAACAATTTGAGAGAAATAAAAAGTAAGGGTTTTCTCCTTTAATTCTTTCAAGAACTAAAGAACTTATCAAGAAGTACCTTTTCTTGTGGCACTTAATTTGACTTATCACTCCCAATTCTCTTCTATTTTGGAGTGTGGCATCCATATCCTTCATAAATACCCTAAGTTCATGTTCCTTTGACTGTTGGGTCTGGGGTTTATGTTATTAAAATTTGATTTAGTTTTCTTATATATTCTTTGATTCCATGCGTGTGTTGGGTCTCTAAGCCACATCTTTTTGGGGTTTTGCATTAGGATTGTACACAATGGTGTATAGAACATGTATAGAAATAAATTGGACTCTAAATCCCTTAGCCTATGAGAAGTCTATTTATAAATGGAAAAAGGTGATAACCATTATAGGAGAATTTACTTTTTTAAGTGGAATGCTCCATTATTTTCCACTATCCTCCACTTGTGCTAAAGTAGTTTTATTGAATCTGGCCCATTTCATCTTGTCCACAGAAAGTGGATTTGTCCATCTTCTCTTTACAACTCATATGGGTCCTAGGAATCTCTCATAATATCATTATTAAGGTATTTTTAGCTGCTTCAGCTTGTTCGGCTTAAGTGTTTTCATCTAGTTGAAGCAAATTAGCTATCATTTCTAATAACCTCTCTTTTGATATAGACTTCATTAAAGTCTTTAATATTTCCTTAAGACTAATAAGAGTTGGCTTTGGTGGTGGAGCCTTAGGTCCATTTATACAAATAATTCCTTTTCCTATATAGACTCTATCATTGAAAAAGTCAAAATTTTTCTACCATCAGATATTAATCCATTTTGCTAACCATGGAAAATGTTTAATGTCCACATCTAAGATATTAGCTTGTTTAGCCATAATGGTATAGTCTCATTTAATAATCCATGGAACATGATACTAGGTTGCAAACATTAATAAGGGTCTTTAACCTCTCTATTTGCTATGCAAAACTATTTATAATCAATTCTCACTTTATATGGTAAAGTCGAATGATGTAAGCCCCACTTAAAAAACTAAGTTTTAAACCAATTTGGAAATCTTTTTGGGTCATTTGAAAGATCTATTTGAATGAACCAACTAAATTTTTTCTGCCTATTTTCATATAATAGGACTTTTTCCTATGCTTCGATATAATCAAAGTAATTGTAGATTTTAACCTTTCACCATTATTTTAATTCATGATAACCAAAGAGATCTACTTGATAGTCTTCTAGATAAAGAATTTTCTTTACCTTAAATTTGGCCCATAAGTCTAATCTCTAAAGCCATAACTAGATCCACTTCCAAATCCTTTTTATGGGTTCAATAGCCCCCAAGCCTATTTTATGAAGTATCTGCTAATAATACAAGTAATCTTTCACATTAGTTTGAGGATATATATTATCTTTAAGATAAAATTGTGCAACATCATTAAGTTTGAGTTAAGTATAATTATTTTCAATAGCACATAAAAAGTCTATATGCTTAGGAATTAAAAGATATGTGATAGATTTATCCAAAACTTGTTCATAAGTGTCATCACAAAATTTATCAACTTCTTTTTCTCTTGCAACTACACCTTTATTTGGTGAATTAATTGACTTTGCAGGGGACCAAGGCCCATTTATAAGAAGCATTTTACTCATTTTTTAGTTTCCTACAAAAATTCACGAGTTAGAAAATTTGGTAAAGAATTAGAATTTCTTTTAATAAAATCAATATCAAAGTCAAACACAGAAAGTATTCATTGCAATCTTGCAAAGATTTATTTAGAGGTAAAGTTTTAAACATCTTTAGTAAGGACATCCTTTACTACCTTACAATCAATTCTTAAAAGAAATTTCTTATTTAAAAAATTACTTTCAAATTTTTAAATGGGTAGTACAATAACTAAGATTTCTCTTTTAATAGTAAAGTAATTAATTGTAGCTCCCTTCTAGATTCCTGAAGTGAAATGAACAAGCTATTCTTTTGAATTAATCCTTTGCCTAGGGATTCGTCCATAACCTTTATCTAATGCTTTAGTTCAACTATTTTAAAAGTATCAAGGTAAGGAAGAGTTAAATATGGCAGTTCTTTGGTTTTTAATTTTATTTTCTTAACTGCCTTGGTATGCTCATCCATCCGTTTGGGAGGATTTTTCTTTAATCTTTCAAATAAAAGCTTAGCATCATAAGTTAATTTCTTATAAAATTCTAAAATATAATTTAAACATCCTAAAAACCTTTGCAATTGTTACTTTTCTCTAATTTCTTCAGGAAATTTTGAGGTAAACTTGATTGCTCAATCAATAGGAAGAATAGTGTCATTTTCAATGAAGCGACTAAGGAATTTAACCTTAGTTTGGAATAATTTCATCTTTCTAATTGATACAACTATTCCAACTTTTTTAATAACCTTTAAAATAGGTTTAAGTACTTAAAATGTTGTTTTATTGTGTTAGGGAATACTAATACATCATTAATATAAACAATAGTAAATGTTGTATTAATATTAAATATTTCATTCATAATCTTTTGAAATTTAGAAGGTGTATTTTTTAACCCAAAAGACATTACATTCCATTCATAATACTTAAATAGTACTGTAACATTATTTTATATTTGTCTTTTTTGTGAATCTGAATCTACCAACAACTAGATTTCATATCAAATTTTGAAAATACTTGGGCTTTATAAAGCCTTTTAAGCAAATCTTTCTTATTAGGTATAGGGTACCTAACCCATACCTTGTTTTATTTTAACAGTATTAAATATTTGAGCTTTATCTTCATTTGTTAAATAAAAATCCCACTAGCATTATAGTTGTCTAGTAAGTTTGTTTACTATAGATCTTATTGTTTAGTGATCATAATTACATCCCTTAGTTTTTACAATAATAGCAAACATTATCATATAATGTAGTAAAATGGAAATCTAATTTTTTGACATCACATTTAAATTTCATTATATGGTACTGCTACTATCATATTGTACATAATTGTACTCAGACTATTCCTCTAATAAGAGGTCAACTAGAGTAGGTCTAGGATAATATAAATTTGTAGGGACTTTATTAAAAGTTATCTTAGTAATTTCCATACTTTCCCTCTGATGATGGTACAAAATCATCATTTGATTCACTTGTAGTTTCAGCATCACCGCTACCTCTTAAGATCACTGCACACTTATTTTAATATTGAGATGCAATGTGACCCCTTCCCAAACACTTAAAACATTTAACATCTTTATTTATATTTGGTTGGGGATCAAAATTACCTGTCTCCTTGCTATAACCCATATTCATGCCCTTGGATAGCTAAACTTTGTACTTGTAATCAGCCTTCTCATCTCTTTTACTCCAATTCAGCTTCCAAGATAAGGTAGAACCCAAATCTGCCCAAACCATGTGAAACTCTTTTGTTTAAATTGTCTTTCAACTTTCATTGACATGTGCACTTTGGGTCATTCTTACCTTAAAACGGAGGAATTATCATTTTAATATTGCCCAAATTGTGGTCATAAGTGCCTTGCCTCCCAAAATCTCTCTAATACATTCTATTGTTGGTAGTTTTAAGCACAGTAGTTCGCTCATCAAATTCATCATCTTCATGGTCATAAGTGCCTTGCCTCCTAAAATCGCTCTAATCCTTTCTATTGTTGGTAGTTCTAACCACATTAGTTTAATCATCAAATTCATCATCTTTATGGTCATAGGCTTAGCTCAGTTTCCTTCTTGCTTTAGGAGCCTTATGTACCTGTGCCTCCTTTCCAACTTTGCTATTGTATTAGATTGCTCCTCTATCCACTCCCTCATATCATCAAATCTGGTATCATGCACTCAAATTGTTGTTGCATAGCTTTGATCATAAATAACACATTACTAGCTCCCTCATAAACTATATCTTTGTCTTTGGAAGTCATAGTATTACTATTTAGGAAGAAGTCCTATCTAGGGACAAATTCTTACACAGACAATAAACTCCTAATTATGAGTGAATGCTATTACATAGTCCTGACCCATTAAGTACTTCAATCATATTAATAACGCCTAGACTCTCTTTCAAGGTTGAATTCACACCATTTGAAGCTTGGTTGGCTTGAATGTCTTTAATCAGCCCATTTGCTTCTTTCATATTTTTTTGACTCTAGTTTATGTTAATGGGCCTTTTGGAATGTGCAATGGACCTCTTGCATTGTTTGAAGCCTTCCACCCATCATTTCTAAGGTTCTCAACATTTCCCCTCTCCTTAAAAGGATTTGTCCTCAAATCATCACCTTATTTATATTTAATGATGTAAGGAAAGGTCTTAATAAATTTGATCCACTTGGAATGTCTTCTGTTCAATCTTCCTTGTCCCTTTAAGTGCTTAAAGGATTCATATTTAGTATAGATGGCAAACGCCTTGGACCAAAGGTAATGTTGCCATGTCTCCAAAACCTGTACCAATGCATACATCTCTTTATCATAAATAGGATAATTAAGGCTTGCTCCACTTAGCTTTTCACTAAAGTAGGCAATTGGGTTCCTTTCCTACATCAAAACAACTTTAATGCCAATACTTGAAACATCACACTCAATCTCAAAAGTTTTTGCAAAGTCAAAAAAAAAAGTCAGTAAGGGTGCATAACTTAACTTTTTCTTGATGCAATTAAAACCTTGTCTTGATCACTACCCCACCTAAAGCTCATGTTCATTTGATAATCTTAGTTAGTGGTGTAGTAATGGTGCTAAAGTCCCTAACAAAGCATCTATAGAAACTGGCCAAACCATGAAAGCTATGCACATCACTAAATGACTTAGGGGTAGGCCAATCATGAATTGCCCTAACATTTTTCTTGTCAACCTTAATACCTTTAGCTTTCACAATATAACCAAGAAATGTGATCTAATTAGTACAAAAGGAACATTTCTTCAAGTTAGCATACAATTTCTCATAATGTAAAACAATTAAAATAGAATGTAAATGATCAATATGCTCTTTTAAACTTTTACTATAGACCAAAATATCATCAAAATACACAACCTCAAATTTACTGATGAATGGATGCAAAACATGATTCATTAATCGCATAAAAATGCTTGGTGCATTAATGAGACCAAATGGCATAACAAGCCATTCATACAAACCATACTTAGTTTTGAAAGTTGTTTTCCACTCCTTTCCTTTCCACTCCTTTCCTTCTCTCATCATAATTTGGTGATATCCACTTTTCAAATCAATTTTAGAAAAGACACGTGAATTGCACACGTCCTCCAAGTTCCATCTATCATAGGTACATGTATGATAGGAACTGTACACGGACTCATACTTTCCCTCACTTATCCCTTCAAAATAAGTTCCTCAACTTGCCTTTGAAACTCCTTTGTCTCCTTGGGATTACTCCTATATATTGGCTGGTTTGGGATGGATGCACCAAGGATAAAATCAATTTGATGCTCAATTCCTCTCTTAGGTTGCAATCCACTTAGGACATCATCAAGGAATACATCTTTAACTTCCTACAATAAAGAAATAACAACACTAGGCAAAGACGGGTCAAATTTGTTAGTGTTAAAATAAGCCTCTTTGTACAAAAGTACAATCATATGCTGTTTGGCATAAAATGATCTTTTGACATCACTTTCTTTTGCATATAAACTTTCTATTGTCTTCTCTTTCTCTTGTGTCCTTATGTTTTCTCCTCTCTTTTCTCTTCTTTGAATCTCTCTTTTCTATTCACTCTCATTTTTATTCCTTAATTGATCCTCATAAGCTTGTTGAGGTGATAA
>JAHLGP010020638.1:3824016-3932605 GCA_020141445.1 Bruguiera sexangula | reverse complement strand
TGGATGAATATTATAAATAATAATCCTAAGCTTTAATGTTGAGTCAAGGATATTACTCTTGAAGGGAGTGGGGAAACTTCTTATTATGGTCCATTGCATTTGCTTTTTCTTAAGGAATATGTTTGTAGACTCGAATTATATAAATCATTTCAACGTGCATTGTGGCAAAGGTGACAATTAAACATATTACAAAATTTAAACTCAATTAATTGTTGACAATGCATAAATCCCTACAAGTTAATAAAATTTGAAAAGTTGAAAAAATATAATTTTTTGACTGTTTAATTTATTTTTAATCCCACTACATTTTGAATGGTGAGAAAAACATAATATTTGAATTTGTTAATTAAACAAAAATATAAGTAATAGACTCAATTGTACAAAATACACTTTAGTAGATGAATATTTTAAATAGTAAATCCTAAGTTCCAATGTTAAGTCAAGCATATTACTCTTGATCGAAGTGGAAAAACTTCTTATTAGAGCTCATTGCATTTGATTTTTTCATAAGTAACGTGTTTCAAGACTAAAATTCTATAAATCATTTCAACTTGCATTATGGCAAAGGAGACAATTAAAAAAATGACAAAACTTAAATTCAATTAATTATTCACAATGCATAAATCCCTCAAAGAGTTTAAAATTCTAAAAGATAAAAAATACAAGATTTTGATTTTTCAATGTATTGTTAATTCCACTGCATTTTTAATGGTGAGAAAAACATAGGTTTCAAATTTGTTAATTGAACAAAAACACAAGTAATGGACTCAGTTGTATAGAATACATTTTAATGGATGAATATTATAATTAGCAATTCTAAGCTTTAATGTTGGGTGAAGCATATTACTATTGAGGGAAGTGGGGAAACTTTTTATTAAAGCCCATTGCATTTGATTTTTCATAAATAATATGTTTCTAGACTAAAATTGTATAAATCATTTCGATTGGCATTGTGGCAAAGGGGATAGTTAAAAAAAATGACAAAATTTAAATTCAACTGATTATTCACAATGCATAAATCCCTCAAAGAGTTGAAATTTCAAAAATTGAAAAAATACAATATTTTAATTATTCAATTTCTTGTTAATCCCACTGCATTTTGAATGGTGAGAAAAACAAAATATTTGAATTTGTTAATTGAAAAAAAATACATGTAATAGACTCAATTGTACAAAATACACTTTAGTGGATGAATATTATAAATAGCAATCCTAAACTTTAATGTTGGGTCAAGCATATTGCTTTGAAGGGGAGTAGGGAAACTTCTGATTAAAGTCCATTGGATTTGCCTTTTCTTAAGTAATATGTTTGTACACTCGAATTCTACAAATCATTTCAACTTGGATTTTGGCAACGGAGACAACTAAAAAATGGAAAAATTTAAATTCAACTGATCACAATGCATAAATCCCTCAAAGAGTTTAAAATTCAAAAAGTTGAAAAAAATACAATGTTTTCATTTTTCAATTTCTTGTTAATCCCACTACATTTTGAATGGTGGGAAAAATATAATATTTGAATTTGTTAATTGCTCAAAAATACAAGTAATGGACTCAATTGTATAAAATACACTTTAGTAGATGAATAGTATAAATAACAATCCTAAGCTTTAATGTTAGGTTAAGAATATTACTGTTGAGGTAGTGGGGAAACTTCTTGTTAGAGTCCATTGCATTTACTTTTTCTTAAGTTATATATTTGTTAACTCAAATTATATGAATCATCTGAACTTGTGTTGTGGCAAATAAGGCAATTAAAAAAATTACAAAATTTAAATTCAACTAATTATTGACAATGCGTAAATCCTTATAAGTTTTTAAAATTCAAAAAGTTGAAAAAATAAAATGTTTTCATTTTTCAATTTATTGTTAATCCCACTACATTTTGAATAGTGAGAAAAACATAATATTTAAATATGTTAATTGAAGAAAAATACAAATAATGGGCTCAATTGTACAAAATATACTTTGGTGGATGAAAACTATAAAGAGTAATCCTAAACTTTAAGGTTGAGTCAAGCATATTACTTTATAGGGGAGTGGCAAAACTTCTTATTATGGTCCATTGCATTTGCTTTTTCTTAAGTAATATCTTTGTACACTTGAATTTTATAAATAATTTCACCTTGCATTTTCGCAACGGAGACAACTAAAAAAATGGCAAAATTTGAATTCAACTGATTATTCACAATGCATAAATCCCTCAAAGAGTTTAAAATTAAAAAATTGAAAAAAATACAATATTTTGATTTTTCAATTTCTTGTTAATCCCACTGCATTTTTAATGGTGAGAAAAACATAAGATTCGAATTGGTTAATTAAACAAAAATACAAGTAATGGACTCAATTTCTTGTTAATCCCACTGCATTTTTAATGGTGAGAAAAACATAAGATTCGAATTGGTTAATTAAACAAAAGTACAAGTAATGGACTCAATTGTATAAAATACATTTTAATGGATGAATATTATAAATAGCAATTCTAAGCTTTAATGTTGGGTCAAGCATATTACTGTTGAGTGAAGTAGGGAAACTTTTTATTAGAGCCTATTGCATTTGATTTTTCATAAGTAAAATGTTTATAGACTAAAATTGTATAAATTATTTCAATTGGCATTATGGCAAAGGGGAAAGTCAAAAAAATGACAAAATTTAAATTCAACTAATTATTAACAATGCATAAATCCTTTAAAGAGTATATAATTCAAAAGTTGAAAAAAATACACTGTTTTGATTTTTCAATTTATTGTTAATCCCACTACATTTTAAATGGTGAGGAAAACATAATATTTAAATTTCTTAATTGAACAAAAATATAAGTGTAGAAAATACACTTCAGTGCATGAATATTATAAATAGTAATCCAAAGTTTTAATGTTGAGCCAAGCATATTACACTTGAGGGGAGTGGGGAGAGTTCTTATTAGGGTCAATTGCCTTTGTTTTTTCTTAAGTAATACGTTTGTAGACTAGAATTCTATAAATCATTTCACCTTACATTTTGTCAACGGAGACAACTCAAACAATGGCAAATTTTAAATTCAACTGATTATTCACAATGCATAAATCCCTCAAAGAGTTGAAAATTCAAAAATTGAAAAAAATACCATGTTTGAATTTTTCAATTTCTTGTTAATCCCACTACATTTTGAATGGTGAGAAAAACATAATATTTGAATTTGTTAATTAAACAAAAATACATGTAATGGACTCAATTTTACAAAATACACCTTAGTGGATGAATATTATAAAGAGTAATTCTAAACTTTAATGTTGGGTCAACCATATTACTCTTGAGGGGAGTGGGGAAACTTCTGATGAGGGTCCATTAGATTTGCTTTTTCTTAAGTAATTTGTTTGTAGACTCAAATTCTATAAATCATTTCAACTTGGATATTGGCAATGGAGACAACTAAAAAATTGCAAAATTTAAATTCAACTGATTATTCACAATGCATAAATCCTTCAAAGAGTTTAAAATTCAAAAAGTTGAAAAAAATACAATGTTTTGATTTTTCAATTTCTTGTTAATCCCACTGCATTTTGAATGGTTGGAAAAATATAATATTTTAATTTATTAATTGTTCAAAAATACTAGTAATGGACTCAATTGTATAAAATACACTTTAGTGGATGAATATTATAAATAGCAATCCTAACCCTTAATGTTGGGCCAAGCATATTACTTTTGAGGGAGTGGGGAAACTTTTTATTAGAGTCCATTGCATTTGCTTTTTCTTAAGTTATATATTTGTCAACTCAAATTATATGAATTATTTTAACTTGCATTGTGGCAAATGAGGCAATTAAAAAAATTACAAAATTTAAATTCAACTAATTATTGACAATGCATAAATCCCTATAAGTTTTTAAAATTCAAAAAGTTGAAAAAATAGAATGTTTCCATTTTTCAATTTATTGTTAATCCCACTACATTTTGAATAGTGAGAAAAACATAATATTTGAATATGTTAATTGAACAAAAATATAAGTAATGCACTCAATTGTATAAAATACATTTTAATGGATGAATATTATAAATAGCAATACTAAACTTTAATGTTGGGTCAAGCATCTTACTGTTGAGGGAAGTGGGGAAACTTCTTATTGGAGCCCATTACATTTGACTTTTCATAATTATGGCAAAGGAGACAATGAAAAAAATGACAAAATTTAAATTCAACTAATTATTCATCTTGCATAAATCCCTCAAAGAGTTTAAAATTCAAAAGGTTGAAAAAAATACAATGTTTTGATTTTTCAATGTATTGTTAATCTCACTACATTTTGAATGGTGGGAAAAATATAATATTTGAATTTGTTAATTGAACAAAAATACAAGTAATGGACTCAATTGTACAAAATACACTTTAGTAGATGAATATTATATAGAGCAATCATAAACTTTAATGTTGGGTCAATCATCTTACTCTTGAGGGGAGTGGGGAAACTTCTAATTAAAGTCCATTGCATTTGCTTTTTCTTAATCAATAAATTTGTCAACTTGAATTATATAAATCTTTTCAACTTGCATTGTGGCAAAGGAGGCAATTAAAAACATTACAAAATTTAAATACAACTAATTATTGACAATGCATAAATCCCTATAAGTTTTTAAAATTCAAAAAGTTGAAAAAATACAATGTTTTGTTTCTTCAATTTATGGTTAATCCCACTGCATTTTGAATGGTGAGAAAAACATAATATTTGAATTTCTTAATTGAACAAAAATACAAGTAATGGACTCAATTGTACAAAATACACTTTAGTGGATGAATATTATAAATAGCAATCCTAAGCTTTAATGTTGAGACAAGCATATTGCTCTTGAGGAAAGTGGGCAAACTTCTCATTAGAGCCCATTGCATTTGATTTTTCATATGTAATAGGTTTCAAGACCGAAATTGTATAAATCATTTCAACTTGCATTATCGCAAAGGTGACAGTAAAGGAAATGACAAAATTTAAATTCAACTAATTATTTACAATGCATAAATCTCTCAAAGAGTTTAAAATTCAAAAAGTTTGAAAAAATACAATGTTTTGATTTTTCAATTTATTGTTAATTTCACTGTATTTCGAATGGTGAGAAAAACATAATGTTGGGAGTGGGGAAATTTCTTATTATATAGTCCATTGCATTTGCTTTTCCTTAATTAATATGTTTGTAGACTCGAATAGTTCAAATCATTTCAACTTGCATTGTGGCAAAGGAGGCAATTAAAACAATTATAAAATTTAAATTCAACTAATTATTAATAATGCATAAATCCCTATAAGAGTTTAAAATTCAAAAAGTTGAAAAAATATGATGTTTTGATTTTTCAATTTATTGTGAATCCTACTACATTTTGAATGGTGAGAAAAATATAATATTTGAATTTGTTAATTGAACAAAAATACAAGTAATAGACTCAATTTTACAAAATACACTTTAGTAGATGAATATTATAAAGAGCAATCCTAAGCTTTAATGTTGGGTCAATCATATTACTCTTGAGGGGAGTGGGGAAACTTCTTGTTAGAGTCCATTGCATTTGCTTTTTCTTAATCAATAACTTTGTCATCTTGACTTATATAAATCTTTTCAACTTGCATTGTGGCAAAGGAGGCAATTAAAAACATTACAAACTTTAAATACAACTAATTATTGACAATGCATAAATCACTATAAGTTTTTAAAATTCAAAAAGTTGAAAAAATACAATGTTTTGTTTTTTCAATTTATTGTTAAACCCACTGCATTTTGAATGGTGAGAAAAACATAATATTTGAATTTCTTAATTGAACAAAAATACAAGTAATGGACTCAATTGTACAAAATACACTTTAGTGGATGAATATTATAAATAGTAATCCTAAGTTTCAATGTTGGGACAAGCATATTGCTCTTAAGAAAAGTGGGCAAACTTCTCATTAGAGCCCATTGCATTTGATTTTTCATATGTAATAGGTTTCAAGATCGAAATTCTATAAATCATTTCAACTTGCATTATCGCAAAGGAGACAATAAAAGAAATGAAAAAATTTAAATTCAACTAATTATTTACAATGTGTAAATCCCTCAAAGAGTTTAAAATTCAAAAAGTTTGAAAAAATACAATGTTTTGATTTTTCAATTTATTGTTAATTTCACTGCATTTCGAATGGTGAGAAAAACATAATGTTGGGAGTGGGGAAATTTCTTATTATAGTCCATAGCATTTGCTTTTTCTTAATTAATATTTTTGTAGACTCGAATAGTTCAAATCATTTCAACTTGCATTGTAGCAAAGGAGACAATTAAAACAATTACAAAATTTAAATTTAACTAATTATTAATAATGCATAAATCCCTATAAGAGTTTAAAATTCAAAAAGTTGAAAAAATACAATATTTTGATTTTTCAATTTATTGTGAATCCCACTACATTTTGATTGGTGGAAAGAACATAATATTTGAATTTGTTAATTGAATAAAAATACAAGTAATAAACTCAATTGTACAAAATACACTTTAGTGGATGAATATTATAAAGAGCAATCCTAAGCTTTAATGTTGGGTCAATCATATTACTCTTGAATAAATCGGGGAAACTTCTTATTAGAGCTTATCGCATTTGATTTTTCATAAGTAATATGTTTCTAGACTAAAATTGTATAAATCATTTGAACTTGCATTAAGGCAAAGGGGACAATTAAAAAAGTGACAAAATTTAAATTCAACTAATTATTGACAGTACATAAATCCCTCAAAGAGTTTAAAATTGAAAAATTTGAAAGAATACAATGTTTTAATTTTTCAATTTATTGTTAATCCCACAGCATTTTGAATAGTGAAAAAAGCATAATATTTGAATTTGTTAATTGAACAAAAATACAAGTAATAGACTTAATTGTACAAAATACACTTTAGTGGATAAATATTATAAATAGTAATCCTAAGCTTTAATGTTGTGTCAAGCATATTACTCTTGAATGAAGTGGGGAAACTTCTCATTAGAGCTCAGTGCATTTGATTTTTCATAAGTAATATGTTTCTAGACTAAAATTGTATAAATCTTTTCAACTTGCCTTATGGCAAAGGAGACAATTAAAAAAATGACAAAATTTAAATTTCAACAAATTATTCACAATTCATAAATCCCTCAAAGAGTTTAAAATTTAAAAAGATGAAAAAATACAATGTTTTGATTTTTCAATGTGTTGTTAATTCCACTACATTTTGAACGGTGAGAGAAACATAATATTTGAATTTGTTAATTGAACAAAAATACAAATAATGGACTCAATTGTAAACAATACACTTTAATGGATGAATATTATAAATAGCAATGCTAAGTTTTAATGTTAGGTCAAGCATATTACTCTTGAGGGGAGTGGGGAAACTTTTTATTAGAATCCATTACATTTGCTTTTTCTTAAATAATATATTTGTTGACATGAATTATAGAAATCATTTCAACTTGCGTTGTGGCAAAGGAGGCAATTCAAAAAATTACAAAGTTGAAATTGAACTAATTATTGACAATGCATAAATCCCTATTTGTTTTTAAATTCCAAAATGTTGAAAAACTATAATGTTTTGATTTTTCAATTTATTGTTAATCCCACTACATTTTGAATGGTGAGAAAAACATAATAATTGAATTTTGTTAATTAAAAAAAAAAACAAGTAATGACCATAAAAAATACACTTTACTGGATGAATATTATAAATAGTAATCCTAAGCTTTAATGTTGAGTCAAGCATATTACTCTTGAGTGGAGTGGGGAAACTTCTTATTATGGTCCATTGCATTTGCTTTTTCTTAAGGAATATGTTTGTAGACTCGAATTATATAAATCATTTCAACTTGCATTGTAGCAAAGGTGACAATTAAATATATTACAAAATTTAAACTCAACTAATTGTTGAGAATGCATAAATCCCTGCAAGTTAATAAAATTCGAAAAGTTGAAAAAATATAAAGTTTTGATTGTTTAATTTATTTTTAATCCCACTACATTTTGAATGGTGAGAAAAACATAATATTTGAATTTGTTAATTGAACAAAAATATAAGTAATAAACTCAATTGTACAAAATACACTTTAGTGGATGAATATTTTAAATATTAAATTCTAAACTTCAATGTTGGGTGAAGCATATTACTCTTGAGTTAAGTGGGAAAACTTCTTATTAGAACTCATTGCATTTAATTTTTCATAAGTAATATGTTTCAAAACTAAAATTCTATAAATCATTTCAACTTGCATTATGGCAAAGGAGACAATTAAAAAAATGACAAAACTTAAATTTAACTAATTATCCCTTAAAGACTTTAAAAGATGAAAAAATACAATATTTTGATTTTTCAATGTATTGTTAATTCCACTACATTTTGAATGGTGAGAAAAACATAATATTAGAATTTGTTAATTGAGCAAAAATACAACTAATGCACTCAATTGTATAAAATACACATTAGTGGATGAATATTATAAATAGCAATCCTAAACTTTAATGTTGGGTCATGCATATTACTCTTGAGGGGAGTGGGGAAACGTCTTATTCAAGTCCATTGCCTTTGCTTTTTCGTAAGTAAAATGTTTGTCAACTCGAATTATATAAATCATTTCCACTTGCATTGTGGCAAAGGAGGCAATTAAAAAAATTACAAAATTTAAATTCAACTAATTATTGACAAAACATAAATCCTTACAAGTTTTTAAAATTCAAAAAGTTGAAAAAAATACAATATTTTCATTTTTCAATTTATTGTTAATCCCACTACATTTTGAATGGTGAGAAAAACATAATATTTAAATTTTTTAATTGAACAAAAATACAAGTAATGGACTCAATTGTACAAAATACACTTTAATGGATGAATATTAGATATATCAAAACTAAGCTTTAATGTTGGATCAAGCATATTGCTCTTAAGGGAAGTGGGAAACTTCTTTTTAGAGTTCATTGCATTTGATTTTTCATAACTAATATGATTGTAGGCTAAAATTCTATAAATCATTTAAACTTGCCTTGTGGTGAAGGAAACAATTAAAAAAATGACAAAATTTAAATCCAACTGATTATTAATAATGCATAAATCCCTCAAAGAGTTTAAAATTCAAAAAGTTGAAAAAATACAATGTTTTGATTTTTCAATTTATTGTTAATTTCACTGTATTTTGAATTGTGAGAAAAACATAATCTTTGAATTTTTTAATTGAACAAAAATACAAGTAATGGAGTCAACTGTATAAAATACATTTTAGTGGATGAATATTATAAATAGCAATCCTAAAGTTTCATGTTGGGTCAAGCATCTTGCTGTTGAGGGGAGTGGGGAAACTTCTTATTATAGTCCATTGCGCTTTTTCTTAAGTAATTTGTTTGTAGATTCGAATTATACAAATCATTTCAACTTGCATTATGGCAAGCAAGGCAATTAAAAAAATTACAAAATTTACATTCAACAAATTAATAATAATAAATAAATCCTTATAAATCTTTAAATTTCAAAAAGTTAAAAAAATACAATGTTTTGATTTTTCAATTTATTGTTAATCCCACTACATTTTGAATGGTGGAAAAAACATAATATTTGAATTTGTTAATTGAACAAAAATACAAGTAATGGACTCAATTGCATAAAATACACTTGAGTGGATGAATATTATAAATGGCAATCATAAGGTTTAATGTTGGGTCAAGTATATTACTATTGAGAGAAGTGGGGAAACTTCTTATTAGAGCCCATTACATTTGATCTTTCATAAGTAATTTGTTTCTAGGCTAAAATTGTATAAATCTCTTCATCTTGCATTATGGGAAAGGAGACAAATAAAAAAATGACAAAATTTAAATTCAACTTATTATTCATAATTCATAAATCCCTCAAAGAGTTTAAAATTCAAAAATTAAAAAAATACAATGTTTTAATTTTTCAATTTCTTGTTAACCCACTGCATTTTGAATGGTGAGAAAAGCATAATATTTGAATTTTTTAATTGAACAAAAATTCAAGTAATGCACTCAAATGTACAAAATATACTTTAGTGTATAAATATTATAAATAACAATTCTAAATTTTAATGTTCAGTCAAGCATATTATTATTGGGGGAAGTGGGAAAACTTTTTATTAGAACCCATTACATTAGATTTTTCATAAGTAATATGTTTCTAGACTAAAATTGTATAAATCATTTCAATTGGCATTATGGCAAAGGGGATAGTTAAAAAAATGGCAAAATTTAAATTCAACTGATTATTAACAATGCATAAATCCCTTAAAGAGTTTAAAATTCGAAAAGTTGAGAAAATACAATGTTTTGATTTTTCAATTTCTTTTTAATCCCACTACATTTTGAATGGTGAGAGAAACATAATATTTGAATTTCTTAATTGAACAAAAATACAAGTAATGGACTCAATTGTACAAAATACACTTTAGTGGATGAATATTATAAATAGTAATATTAAGTTTTAATGTTGAGCCAAGCATATTATACTTGAAGGGAGTGGGGATTGTTCTTATTAGGGTCAATTGCCTTTACTTTCTCTTAAGTAATATGTTTGTAGACTCGAATTCTATAAATTATTTCACCTTACATTTTGGCAACAGAGACAACTAAAAAAATGGCAACATTTAAATTTAACTGATTATTCACAATGCATAAATCCCTTAAAGAGTTTAAAATTCAAAAATTGAAATAATACAATGTTTTAATTTTTCAATTTCTTGTTAATTTCACTACATTTTGAATGGTGAGAAAAATATAATATTTGAATTTGTTAATTGAATAAAAATACATGTAATGGACCCAATTGTACAAAATACACTTTAGTGGATGAATATGTTTGTACACTCGAATTCTATAAATCATTTCGACTTGGATTTTGGCAACGAAGACAACTGAAAAATGACAAAATTTAAATTCAACTGATTATTCACAATGTATAAATCCCTCAAAGATTTTAAAATTCAAAAAGTTGAAAAAAAAATAATGTTTCGATTTTTCAATTTCTTGTTAGTCCCATTGCATTTTGAATGGTGGGAAAAACATAATATTTGAATTTGTTAATTACTCAAAAATACAAGTAATGGGCTCAATTATATAAAATACACTTTAGTGGATGAATATTATAAATAGCAATCCTAAGCTTTAATGTTGGGTCAAGCATATTACTTTTAAGGGGAGTTGGGAAACTTCTTATTAGAGTCAATTGCATTCACTTTTTTGTTTAGTTATATATTTGTCAACTCGAATTATATAAATCATTTCAACTTGCTTTGTGGCAAATAAGGCAATTAAAAAAATTGCAAAATTTAAATTCAACTAATTATTGACAATGTATAAATCGCTATAAGTTTTTATAATTCAAAAAGTTGAAAAAATACAATGTTTTCATTTTTCAATTTATTGTTAATCCCACTACATTTTGAATAGTGAGAAAAATATAATATTTGAATATGTTAATTAAACAAAAATACAAATAATAGACTCAATTGTACAAAATATACTTTAGTGGATGAATATTATAAAGAGTAATCCTAAACTTTATTGTTGAGTCAAGCATATTACACTTGAGGGGAGTGGGGAAATTTCTTAGTAGGGTCCATTGCATTTGCTTTTTCTTAAATAATATGTTTGTAGACTCGAATTCAATAAATCAATTCAACTTGCATTTTGGCAACAGAAACAACTAAAAAAATTACAAAATTTAAATTCAAGTAATTATTGATAATGTTTAAATCCCTATAAGTTTTTAAAATTAAAAAAGTTGAAAAAATACAATATTTTGATTTTTCAATTTATTGTTAATCTCACTACATTTTGAATGGGGAGAAACACATAATATTTGAATTTCTTAATTGAACAAAAATACAAGTAATGATATCAATTGTACAAATTAGACTTTAGTGGATGAATATTATAAATATTAATGCTAAACTTTATCCATTTTGGCAACGGAGACAAGTAAAAAAATGGTAAAATTTAAATTCAACTGGTTATTTACAATGCATAAATCCCTCAAAGAGTTTAAAATTCAAAAAGATGAAAAAATACAATATTTTGATTTTTCAATTTATTGTTAATCTCATTGCATTTTGAATGGTCAGAAACACATAATATTTGAATTTGTTAATTGAATAAAAATACATGTAATGGACTCAATTGTACAAAATACACTTTAGTGGATGAATATGTTTGTACACTCGAATTCTATAAATCATTTCGACTTGGATTTTGGCAACGAATACAACTAAAAAATGACAAAATTTAAATTCAACTGATTATTCACAATGTATAAATCCCTCAAAGATTTTAAAATTCAAAAAGTTGAAAAAAAAATAATGTTTTGATTTTTCAATTTCTTGTTAGTCCCACTGCATTTTGAATGGTGGGAAAAACATAATATTTGAATTTGTTTATTACTCAAAAATACAAGTAATGGACTCAATTATATAAAATACACTTTAGTGGATGAATACTATAAATAGCAATCCTAAGTTTTAATGTTGGGTTAAGCATATTACTCATTAGAGGAGTGGGGAAACTTCTTATTAGAGTCTATTGCATTTGCTTTTTCTCAAGTAATAGGTTTCTACACTTAAATTATATACATCATTTCAACTTGTATTGTGGTAAAGGATGCAATTAAAACATTACAAAATTTAAATTCAACTAATTATTGTCAATGCATAAATCCCAATTAGTTTTTAAAATTCAAAAAGTTGTAAAAATACAATATTTTCATTTTTCAATTAATTGTCAATCTCACTGCATTTTTAATAGTGAGAAAATAAATTATAGGGGATGAAAACTATAAATTGCAATCCTAAACTTTAATGTTGGGTCAAGCATATTGCTCTTGAGAGGAGTGGGGAAACTTCTTATTAGGGTCTATTGCATTTAGTTTTTTTGAAGTAATATGATTGTAGACTCGAATTATATAAATCATTTAAACTTGCATTGTGGCAAATTAGGCAATTAAAAAAATTACAAAATTTAAATTTAACTAATAATTCACAATGCATAAATCTCTCAAAGAGTTTAAAATTCAAAAAGTTGAAAAAATAGGATATTTTGATTTTTCAATTTATTAATCCCATTGCATTTTGAATAGTGCAAAAAACATAATATTTGAATTTGTTAAATGAACAAAAATACAAGTAATGGACTCAATTGTATAAAATACACTTCAGTGGATGAATATTATAAAGTGTAATCCTAAGCTTTAATATTAGGGCAAGCATATTGCTCTTGAGGGGAGTGGGTAAACTTCTTATTAGGGTCCATTGCATTTGGTTTTTCTTAAGTAATATGTTTGTAGACTTCAATTATATAAATCATTTCAACTTGCATTATGACACATGAGGCAATTAAAAAAAGAACAAAATTAAAATTTAACAAATTAATCCCAATACATAAATCCCTCCAAGAGTTTGAAATTCAAAAAGTTGAAAAAATACAATGTTTTGGTTTTTCAAATTATTGTTAATCCCCACTACTTTTTGAATGGTGAGAAAAATATAATATTTGAATTTGTTAATTGAACAAAAATACAAGTAATGGACTTAGTTGTTCAAAATATACTTTAGTGGATGAATATTATAAATAGCAATCCTAAGCTTTAATGTCGAGTAAAGCATATTGCTCTTGGGGGAAATGGGAAAACTTCTTATTAGAGCCCATTGCACTTGATTTTTCATAAGTAATATGTTTATAAACTAAAATTCTATAAATCATTTTAACTTGCATTATGGTAAGGGTGACAATTAAAAAAATGACAAAATTTAAATTCAATTGATTATTCACAATGCATAAACCCTTCAAAAAGTATAAAATTCATAAAGTTGAAAAAATACAATGTTTTGATTTTTCAATTTATTATTAATCCCACTGCATTTTGAATGGTGAGAAAAACATAATATTTGAATTTGTTAATTGAACAAAAATACAAGTAATGAACTCAATTGTATAAAATACACTTTAGTGGATGAATATTACAAATAGCAATCATAAGTTTTAATGTTGGGTCAAGCATGTTGCTCTTGAGGGGAGTGAGGAAACTTCTTATTATGGTCTATTGCATTTGGTTTTTCTTAAGTAATATGTTTGTAGACTCAAATTATATAAATCATTTCAACTTGCATTGTGGCAAATTAGGCAATTAAAAAAATTATAAAATTTAAATTTAACTAATTATTCACAATGCATAAGTCCCTTAAAGAGTTTAAAATTCAAAAAGTTGAAAATATACAATATTTTGATTTTTCAATTAATTGTTAATCCCACTACATTTTTAATGGTGTGAAAAAAAATAATATTTGAATTTGTTAATTGAACAAAAATACAAGTAATGGACTTAATTGTACAAAATACACTTTAGTGGATGAATATTATAAATAGCAACCCTAAGTTTTAATGCTAGGTCAAGCATATTGCTTTTGAGGGGAGTGGGGAAACTTCTTATTAGAACCCATGGCACTTCATTTTTCATAAGTAATATGTTTCTAAACTAAAATTCTATAAATCATATCGACTTGCATTATGGCAAAAGAGGCAATTAAAAAAATGAAAAAATTTAAATTCAACTGATTATTCACAATACATAAATCCCTCAAAGAGTTGAAAATTCAAAAAGTTGAAGAAATACAATGTCTTGATTTTTCAATTTATTGTTAATCTCACTGCATTTTGAATGGTGACGAAAATGTAATATTTGAACTTGTTAATTGAACAAAAATACAAGTAATGGACTCAATTGTATAAAATACACTTAAGTGGATGAATATTATAAAGTGCAATCCTAACCTTTAATGTTGGGTCAAGAATATTGCCTTTGCGGGGCGTGGGGAAACTTCTTATTAGCGTCTATTGCATTTGGTTTTTCTTAAGTAATATGTTTGTAAACTCGAATTATATAAATCATTTCAACTTGCATTGTGGCAATTAAAAAAATTACAAAATTTAAATTTAACTAGTTAATCATAATGCATAAATTCCTTAAAGAGTTTCAAATTCAAAAAGTTGAAAAAAAATACAATGTTTTGACTTTTTAATTTGTTGTTAATCCCACACCATTTTTAATGGTGAGAAAAACATAGTAATTGAATTTGTTAATTGAACAAAAATATAAGTAATGGACTCAATTGTACAAAATACACTTTAGTGGATGAATATTATAAATAGCAATCTTAAGCTTTAAATTTAGGTCAAGCATATTGCTCTTGAGGGGAGTGGGGAAACTTCTTATTAGAGTGTATTGCATTTGAATTTTCATAAGTAATATCTTTGCAGGCTAAAATTCTATAAATTATTTCAACTTGCCTTACGGCAATGGAGACAATTAAAGAAATGACAAAATTTAAATTCAACTGATTCTTAACAGTACATAAATTCCTTAAAGAATTTAGTATTCAAAAAGTTGAAGAAATACAATCTTTTGATTTTTCAAGTTATTGTTAATCCCACTGCATTTTAAATGGTGAGAAAAACATAATATTTGAATTTGTTAATTGAACAAAAATACAAGTAATGGACTTAATTGTATAACATACACTATATTAGATGATTATTATAAATAGCAATCCTAAGTTCTGATGTTGGGTCAAGCATATTACTCATGAGGGGAGTGGAGAAACTTCTTATTAGAATCTACTGCATTTGTTGTTTCTGAAGTAATATGTTTGCACACTCGAATTATATAAATCATTTCAACTTGTATTATGGCAAAGGAGACAATTAAGAAAATGACAAAATTTAAATTTAACTGATTATTAACAATGCATAAATCCCTCAAAGAGTTTAAAATTCAAAAAGTCAAAAAAATACATTGTTTTGATTTTTCAATTTATTGTTAATTCCACTGCATTTTGAATGGTGAGAAAAACATAATATTTGAATTTATGAATTGAACAAAATACAAGTAATGGACTCAATTGTATAAAATACACTTTAGTGGATGAAAATTATAATTTGCAATCTTAAGCTTTAATGTTGGGTCAACCATATTACTCATCAAGGGAGTAGGGAAATTTCTTATTAGAATCCATTGCATTTTCTTTTTTTTAAGTAATATGTTTGTACACTCGAATTATATAAATCATTTAAACTTGCATTGTGGCAAATGAGACAATTAAAAAAATTACAAAATTTAAATTTAGCTAATTATTGTCAACGCTTAGATCCCTATAAGTTTTTAAAATTCAAAAAGTTAAAGAAATACAATATTTTGATTTTTCAATTTATTGTTAATCCCACTGTATTTTCAATGGTGAAGAAAACATAATATTTGAATTTGTTAATTGAACAAAAATACAAGTAATGGACTCAATTGTATAAAATACACTTAGTGGATGAATATTATACATTGCAATCCTAAGCTTTAATGTTGGGTTAAACATATTGCTCTCAAGGGAAGTGGGGAAACTTCTTATTAAAGCCAATTGCACTTAATTTTTCGTAAGTAATATGTTTATAGACTAAAATTCTAGAAATCATTTCAACTTGCAATATGACAAAGGGGGCAATTAAAAAAGTGGCAAATTTAAATACAACTGATTATTCTTGATGCATAAATCCCTAAAAGAGTTTTAAATTCAAAAAGTTAAAAAAATAAAATGTTTTGATTTTTCAATTTGTTGTTAATCCTACTACATTTTGAATGGTGAGAAAAACATAATATTTGAACTTGTTAATTGAACAAAAATACAAGAAATGGACCCAATTGCATAAAATACTGTTTAGTGGATGAATATTAGAAATAGTAATCGTAAGCATTAGTGTTGGGTCAAGCATATTGCTCTTGAGGGGAGTGGGGAAACATTTTTTTGGGGTCCATTACATTTGGTTTTTCTTAAGTAATATGTTTGTAAACTCGAATTATATAAATCATTTTAACTTGCATTATGGAAAATGAGGCAATTAAAAAAATTACAAAATTTAAATTGAACTAATTAATCACAATGCATAAATCCCTCAAAGAGTTTAAAATTCAAAAAGTTGTAAAAATAAAATGTTTTCAATTTTCAATTTATTGTTAATCCCACTATATTTTGAATGGTGAGAAAAACATAATATTTAAATTTGTTAATTGAACAAAAATACAAGTAATTGACTCAATTGTATAAAAAAACACTTTAGTGGATGAATATTATAAATAGCAATCCTAAGTTTTAATGTTGGGTCAAACATATTGCCTTTGAGGGAAGTGGGGAAACTTCTTATTAGAGCCCATTGCATTTGATTTTTCATAAGTAATATGTTTCTAGACTGAAATTCTATAAATCATTTCGACTTGCATTATGGCAAAAGAGGCAATCGTCCATTCCATTTACTTTTTCTTAAGTAATATGATTATAAACTTGAATTATATAAATCATTTCAACTTGCATTGTGGCAAATGAGCGAATTACAAAAATTACAAAATTTAAATTGAACTAATGAATCACAATGCATAAATCCCTCAAAGAGTTTAAAATTCAAAAAGTTATAAAAATACAATATTTTCAATTTTCAATTTATTGTTAATCCCACTACTTTTTGAATTGTGAGAAAAACATAAAATTTGAATTTCTTAATTGAACAAAAATACAAGTAATGGACTCAATTATTTAAAATACACTTTAGTGGATGAATATTATAAATAGTAATCCTAAGCTTTAATGTTGGGTCAAGCATATTATTCTTAAGGGGAGTGGGGAAACATTTTATTAGGGTCCATTGCTTTTAATTTTTCGTAAGTAATATGTTTCTAGACTAAAATTTTAGAAATCATTTCGACTTTCATTATGGCAATGGAGATAATTAAAAAAAAGTCAAAATTTAAATTCAGCTGATTATTCATAATGTATGAATCCCTTAAAGAGTTTAAAATTCGAAAAGTTGAAAAAATACAATGTTTTGATTTTTCAATTTATTGTTAATCCCACTACATTTTGAATGGTGGGAAAAATATAATATTTGAATTTGTTAATTCACAAAAAATACAAGTAATGGACTCAATTGTATAAAATAAACTTTAGTGAATGAATATTATAAATAGCAATCTTAAGCCTTAATGTTGGGTCAAGCATATTATTCTTGAGGGGAGTGGGGAAACTTCTTATTTGAGTCCATTGCATTTGCTTTTTCTTAAGTTATATGTTTGTAGACTCAAATTATATAAATGATTTCAACTGGCATTATGGCAAATGAGGCAATTAAAAAATTACAAAGTTTAAATTCAACTAATTATTGACAATGCATAAATCCTTATAAGTTTTCAAAATTCAAAAAGTTGAAAAAATATATTGTTTTGATTTTTCAATTTATTGTTTTGATTTTTGAATATATAATTCAATTTATGGCAAAAGAGGCAATCGTCCATTCCATTTACTTTTTCTTAAGTAATATGATTATAGACTTGAATTATATAAATCATTTCAACTTGCATTATGGCAAATGAGGCAATGAAAAAAATTACAAAATTTAAATTGAATGAATGAATCACAATGCATAAATCCCTCAAAGAGTTTAAAATTTAAAAAGTTGTAAAAATACAATGTTTTCAATTTTCAATTTATTGTTAATCCCACTACATTTTGAATGGTGTCAAAAACATAATATATGAAATTGAACAAAAATACAAGTAATGGATTCAATTGTACATAATACACTGTAGTAGATGAATATTATAAATAGTAATCATAAGCAATAATGTTGGGTCAAGCATATTGTTGTTGGGAGGAGTGGGGAAACATCTTATTAAAGTTCATTGCATTTATTTTTTCATAAGTAATATGGTTATAGACTCCAATTATATAAATCATTTCAACTTGCACTGTGGCAAATGAGGCAATTAAAAAAATTACAAAATTTAAATTCAATTGATTATTCACAATGCCTACATCCCTCAAAGAGTTTAAAATTCAAAAGGTTGAAAAAAATACAATGTTTTGATTTTTCAATTTATTGTTAATCCCACTGCATTTTGAATGGTCAGAAAAATATGATATTTGAATTTGTTAATTAAACAAAAATACAAGTAATGGACTCAAATGTATAAAATCCACTTTAATGGATGAATATTATAAATAGTAATCCTAAACTTTAATGTTGGGTCAAGCATATTACACTTGAGGGGACTAGGAAAACTTCTTATTAGAGTCCTTTGCATTTGATTTTTCATATGTAATATGTTTGTAGATTAAAATTCTATAAATCATTTCAACTTGCATTATGGAAAAGGAGACAATTAAAAAAACTGACAAAATTTAAATTTAACTGATGATTAACAATGTATAAATCCCTCAAAGAGTTTAAAATTCAAAAGTTTAAAAAATACAATATTTTGTTCTTTTCAATTTATTATTAATCTCATTGCATTTTGAATGGTAAGAAAAATATAATATTTGAATTTGTTAATTGAACAAAAATACAAGTAATGGACTCAAATGTAAAAAATCCATTTTAGTGGATGAAGATTATAAATAGCAATCCTAAACTTTAATGTTAGGTCAAGCATATTGCACTTGAGGGGACTAGGAAAACTTCTTATTAGAGTCCTTTGCATTTGATTTTTCATAAATAATATGTTTGTAGACTAAAATTCAATAAATCATTTCAACTTGCATTATGGCAAAGGAGACAATTAAAAAAATGACAAAATTTAAATTTAACTGATTATTAACAATGTATAAATCTCTCAAAGAGTTTAAAATTCAAAAAGTCAAAAAAATACATTGTTTTGACTTTTCAATTTATTGTTAATCCCACTGCATTTTGAATGGTGAGAAAAACATAATATTTGAATTTGATAATTGAACAAAAATACAAGTAATGGACTTAATTGTATAAAAGACACTTTAGTGGATGAATATTATAAATCATTTCAACTTGCATTGTGACAAATGAGGCAATTAAAAAAATAACAAAATTAAAATTTAACAAATTAATCACAAAGCGTAAATCCCTCAAAGAGTTTGAAATTCAAAAAGTTGAAAAAATAAAATGTTTTGGTTTTTCAATTTATTGTTAATCTCATTACATTTTTAATGGTGAGAAAAACATAATATTTGAATTTGTTAATTGAACAAAAATACAAGTAATGGACTTAGTTGTTAAAAATACACTTTAGTGGATGAATATTATAAATAACAGTCCTAAGTTTTAATGTTGGGTCAAATATATTGCTCTTGAGGGAAATGGGGAAACTTCTTATTAGTACCCATTGCATTTGATTTTTCATAAGTAATATGTTTCTAGACTAAAATTCTATAAATCATTTCATTTGGCAATATGGCAAAGGGGATAGTTAAAAAAATGACAAAATTTAAATTCAACTAATTATTCACAATGCATAAATCCCTCAAAGAGTTGAAAATTCAAAAATTGAAAAAATATAATGTTTTAATTGTTCAATTTCTTGTTAATCCCACTGCATTTTGAATGGTGAGAAAAACATAATATTTGAATTTGTTAATTGAACAAAAATATATGTAATGGACTTAATTGTACAAAATACACCTTAGTGGATGAAGATTATAAATAGCAATCCTAAGTTTTAATGTTGGGTCAAGCATATTGCTCTTAAAGGGAGTGGGGAAACTTCTTATTAGGGTCCATTGCATTGTGGCAAATTAGACAATTAAAAAAATTACAAAATTTAAATTTAACTAATTATTCACAATGCATAAGTCCCTCAAAGAGTTTAAAATTCAAAAAGTTAAAAATACAATATTTTGATTTTTCATAAATAATATGTTTCAAAACTAAAATTTTATAAATCATTTCGACTTGCATTACAGCAAAAGAGGCAATTAAAAAAATGACAAAATTTAAATTCAACTGATTATTTACAATACATAAATCTCTCAAAGAGTTTAAAATTCAAAAAGTTGAAGAAATACAATGTCTTGAATTTTCAATTTATTATTAATCCCACTGCATTTTGAATGGTGACGAAAATGTAATATTTGAATTTGTTAATTGAACAAAGATAAAAGTAATGGACTCAATTGTATAAAATACACTTCAGTGGATGAATATTATAAAGTGCAATCCTAAACTTTAATGTTGGGTCAAGAATATTGCCTTTGTGGGGTGTGGGGAAACTTCTTATTAGCGTCCATTGCATTTGGTTTTTAATTTATTGTTATGATTTTTTAATTTATTGTTCATCCCACTACATTTTGTATGGTGAGAAAAACATAAAATTTGAATTTGTTAATTGAAGGAAAATATAAGTAATGGACTTAATTTTATAAAATACACTTTAGTGGATGAATATTATAAATTGCAATGCTAAGCTTTAATGTTGGGTCAAACAATTGCTCTAGAGGGGAGTGGGGAAACTTCTTATTAGAGCTGATTGCACTTAATTTTTCATAAGTAATACGTTTATAGAATAAAATTCTAGAAATCATTTCCACTTGCTTTATGGCAAAGGTGACAATTAAGAAAGTGACAAAATTTAAATTAACAGTGCATAAATCCCTTAAAGAGTTTAAAATTCAAAAAGTCGAAAAAATATAATGTTTTGATTTTTCAATTTATTGTGAATCTCACTGCATTTTGAATGGTGAGAAAAACATAATATTTGAATTTGTTAATTCAACAAAAATACAAGTAATGGACTTAATTGTATAAAATACACTTCAGGGCATGAATATTATAAATTACAATATTAAGTTTTAATGTTGGGTCAAGCATATTGCTCTTGAGGGGAGTGAGGAAACTTCTTATTTATGTCCATTGCATTTGCTTTTTCTTAAGTAATATGTTTGTGAACTCGAATTTTATACACCATTTCAACTTCCATTGTGGCAAACGAGGCAATAAAAAAATTACAAAATTTAAATTCAACTGATTATTCAGAATGCCTAAATCCCTGAAAGAGTTTAAAATTCAAAATGTTGAAAAAATACAATGTTTTGATTTTTCAATTTATTGTTAATCCCACTGCATTTTGAATGGTGAGAAAAACATGATATTTGAATTTGTTAATTGAACAAAAATACAAGTAATGGACTCAAATGTATAAAATCCACTTTAGTGGATAAATATTATAAATAGTAATCCTAAACTTTAATATTGGGTCAAGCATATTACACTTAAGGGAATTGGGGAAACTTCTTATTAGAGTTCTTTGCATTGATTTTTCATAAGTAATATGTTTGTAGACTAAAATTTTATAAATCATTTCAATTTGCATTATGACAAACGAGACAATTAAAAAAATGACAAAATTTAAATTCAACTAATTATTAACTATACATAAGTCCCTCAAATAGTTTAAAATTCAAAAGTTGAAACAATACAATGTTTTGATTTTTCAATTTATTGTTAATCCCATTGCATTTTGAATGGTGAGAAAAATATAATATTTGAATTTGATAATTGAACAAAAATACAAGTAATGGACTCAATTGTATAAAATATACTTTAGTGGATGAATATTATAAGTAGCAATTTTAAGCCTTAATGTTGGGTCAAGCTTATTGCTCTTGAGGAAAGTGGGGAAACTTCTTATTTGTGCCCATTGCATTTGCTTTTTTTTTTTTTAATTTTAAGTAATAGTTTTGTAGACTCGAATTTTATAAACCATTTCAATTTGCATTGTGGCAAACGAAGCAATTAAAAAAATTACAAAATATAAATTCAACTAATTATTGACAATACATAAATCCCCATAAGATTTTAAAATTCAAAAAATTGAAAAAATACAATGTTTTCATTTTTCAATTTATTGCTAATCCCACTGCATTTTGAATGGTGAGAAAAACATTATATTTGAATATGTTAATTGAACCGAAATACAAGTAATTGACTCAATTGTATAAAATACACTTTAGTGGGTAAATATTATAAATAACAATCCTAAACTTTAATGTTGGGTCAAGCATATTACTTTTGAGGGGAGTGAGGAAAGTTGTATTAGAGCCCATTGTATTTAATTTTTCATAAGTAATATGTTTCTAGACTAAAATTTTAGAAATCATTTCGACTTGCATTATGTCAAAGGAGACAATTAAAAAAATGAATAAATTTAAATTCAATTGATTATTCACAATGCATAAATCCCTCAAAGATGGTTTTGATTTTTCAATTTATTGTTAATCCCACTGCATTTTGAATGGTGAGTAAAACATTATATTTGAATTTATGAATTGAATAAAAATACAAGTAATGGACTCAATTGTATAAAATACACTTTAGTGGATGAATATTATAAATAACAATCCTAAGTTTTAATATTGGGTCAAGCATATTGCTCTTGAGGGGAGTGGGGAAACTTCTTATTAGAGTCCATTACATTTGCTTTTTTATAAGTAATATGTTTGTAAACTAGAATTATATAAATCATTTAAACTTCCATTATGGCAAAGGAGCCAATTAAAAAAATTTACAAAATTTAAATTTAAATAATTATTAACAATGCATAAATCCCTATAAGAGTTTTAAATTAAAAAAACTTGAAAAAATACAATATTTTGATTTTTCAATTTATTGTTAATCTCACTGCATTTTTAATGGTAAGAAAAACATAATATTTGAATTTGTTAATTGAACAAAAAATCAAGTACTGGACTCAATTGTATAAAATACACTTTAGTGCATGAATATTATAAATAACAATCTTATACTTTAATGTTGGGTCAAGCATATTGCACTTGAACGGAGTGGGGAAACTTCTTATTTGAGTCCGTTGCATTTACTTTTTCTTAAGTAATATGTTTGTAGACTCGAATTATATAAATCATTTCAACTTGCATTATGGCAAATGAGGTAATTAAAAAAATTACAAAATTTAAATTCAACTAATTATTGACAATGCATAAATCCTTATAAGTCTTTAAAATTCAAATTTTGAAAAAATACAATGTTTTGAGTTTTCAATTTATTGTTAATTTTACTTCATTTTGAATGGTGAGAAAAACATAATATTTGAATTTGTTAATTGAGCAAAAATACAAGTAATGCACTCAATTGTATAAAATACACTTTTGTGGATCAATATTATAAATAGCAATCCTAAGTTTTAATGTTGGGTCAAGCATATTGCTCCTAAGGGGAATGGGGAAACTTGTTATTAATGCCTATTGCATTTAATTTTTCATAAGTAATATGTTTCTAAACTAAAATTCTAGAAATCATTTCAACTTGCATTATGTCAAAGGAGACAATTAGAAAAATGTCAAAATTTAAATTCAACTGATTATTCACAATGTATAAATGCCTTAAAGAGTTCAAAATTCAAAAAGTTGAAAAAATATAATGTTTTGATTTTTCAATTTATTGTTAATCCCACTGCATTTTGAATGATGAGAAAAACATAATATTAGAATTTCTTAATTGACAAAAATACAATGGACTTAATTGTACAAAATATACTTGAGTGCATAAATATTATAAATAGCAATCCTAAACTTCAATGTAGGGTCAAGCATATAGCTCTTTAGCGGAGTGGGGAAACTTCTTATTATAGTCCATTGCATTTGCTTTTTCTTAAGTAAAATGCTTTTAGACTCATATTATAGAAGTCATTTCAACTTGCATTATGACAAAGGAGGCAATTAAAAAATTACAAAATTTAAATTCAACTAATTATTGACAATGCATAAATCCCATTACGAAAAAAGACAATGTTTTGATTTTTCAATTTATTGTGAACCTTATTGCATTTTGAATGGTAAGAAAAACGTAATATTTGAATTTGCTAATTGAATAAAAATACAAATAATGGACTCAATTGTATAAAATACACTTGAGTGGATGAATATTATAAATAGCAATCATAAGTTTCCTTATTAGGCCAAGCATATAGCTCTTGAGGGGAGTGCAGAAACTTCTTATTATAATCCATTGCATTTGATTTTTCTTAAGTAATATGTTTGAGGACTCGACTTATATAAATCATTTTAACTTGCACTGTTGCAAAGGAAGGAATTAAAATAATAACAAAATTTAAATTTCATTAATTATTAACAATGTATAAATCTCTATAAGAGTTTTAAATTCAAAAAGTTGAAAAAATACAATGTTTTGCTTTTCATTTTATTGTTAATCCCAGTACATTTTGAATGATGAGAAAAATATAATATTTGAATTTGTTAATTGTACAAAAATACAAGTATTGGACTCAATTGCATAAAATACACTTTAGTGGATGAATATTATAAATAATAATCCTAAGTTTTAATGTTGGGTCAAGCATATTGCTCTTAAACGGAGTGGGGAAACTTCTTATTAGAGTCCAATGCATTTGTTTTTTCTTTAGTAATGTGTTTGTAAACTCGAATTATATAAATCATTTCAACTTGCATTGTGGCAAAGGAGGGAATTAAAAAAATTACAAAATTTAAATTTCACTAATTATTAACAATGCATAAATCCCTATAAGAGTTTAAAATCCAAAAAGTTGAAAAAATACAATGTTTTGATTTTTCAATTTATTGTTAATCCCATTGCATTTTGAGAGGAGAGAAAAACATAATATTTGAATTTGTTAATTGAACAAAAATACAAGTAACAGACTTAATTGTATGAAATAAACTTTAGTGGATGAATATTCTAAATAGTAATCCTACATTTTAATGTTGGGTCAAGTATATTCCTCTTAAGGGGAGTGGGGAAACTTCTTATTAGAGTGCATTGCATTTGCTTTTTCTTAAGTAATATGTTTGTAGACTCGAATTATATAAATCATTTCAACTTGTATTGTGGCAAAGGAGGGAATTAAAAAAAATTACAAAATTTAAATTTCACTAGTTATTAAAAATGGATAAATCCCTATAAGAATTTAAAATTCAAAAAGTTGAAAAAGTACAATGTTTTGATTTTCAATTTATTGTTAATCCCACTACATTTTGAATTGTGAGAAAAATATAATGTTTGAATTTGTTAATTGAACAAAAATACAAGTAATGGACTCAATTGTAGAAAATACACTTTAGTAGATGAATATTATAAATAGTAACCCTAAGTTTTAATGTTGGGTCAAGCATATTGCTCTTGAGGGGAGTGGGGAAGTTTCTTATTATATTCCATTGCATTTGCTTTTTCTTAAATAATATGTTTGTAGACTCGAAATATATAAATCATTTCAACATGCATTGTGACAAAGGAGGCAATTAAAAAAATTACAAAATTTAAATTCAATGAATTAGTGACAATGAATAAATCCCAATAAGTTTTTAAAATTCAAAAAGTTGAAAAACTATAATGTTTTGATTTTTCAACTTTTTGTTAATCTCACTGCATTTTGAAGGGAGAGAAAAACATAATATTTAAACTTGTTAATTGAACAAAAATACAAGTAATGGATTCAATTGTACAAAATATATTTTAGTGGATGAATATTATAAATAGAAATCCTAAGTTTTAATGTTGGGTCAAGCATATTGCTCTTAAGGGGAGTGCAAAAGTTACTTTTTGGAGCCCATTGCATTTGATTTTTCGTAAGTACTATGTTTCGAGACTAAAATTTTGTAAATCATTTCAACTTGCATTGGTAAAGGAGACAATTAAAAAAATAGCAAAATTTAGATTCAAATGATTATTAATAATGCATAAATCCCTCAAAGGGTTTAAAATTCAAAAATATGAAAAAATACAATATTTTGATTTTTCAATTTATTGTTAATCCTACTGCATTTAGAATGATGAGAAAAACATAATATTTGAATTTGTTAATTGAACAAAAATACAAGTAATGGACTCAATTGTCTAAAGTACACTTTAGTGGATGAATTTTATAAATATCAATCCTAAGGTTTAATGTTGGGTCAACCATATTCCTCTTGAAATGAGTGGGGAAACTTCTTATTAGAGTCCATTGCATTCGCTTTTTCTTAACTAATATGTTTGTAGACTCGAATTATATAAATCATTTCAACTTACATTGTAGCAAGGGAGGTAATTAAAAAATTACAAAATTTAAATTCAACTAATTATTTACAATGCATAAATCCCTATAAGTTTTCAAAATTAATAAAGTCGAAAAAAATACAATGTTTTGATTTTTAAATTTATTGTTAATCCCATTGCATTTTGAATGGTGAGAAAAACATAATATTTGAATTTGTTAATTGAATAAAAATACAACTAATGGACTCAATTGTATAAAATACACTTTAGTTAATGAATATTATAAATAGCAATTCTAAACTTTAATGTTGGGTCAAACATATTACTCTTAGGGGGAGTGGGGAAACACCTTATTAGAGCCGATTACACTTAATTTTTCATGAGTAATATGTTTCTAGACTAAAATTCTAGAAAGCATTTCAACTTGCATTATGGCAAAGGAGACAATTAAAAAAATGACAAAATTTAAATTCAAATGATTATTCACAATGTATAAATCCCTCAAAGAGTTTAAAATTTAAAAGGTTGAAAAAATACAATGTTTTGATTTTTCAATTTATTGTTAATCCCAATATTTTTTAAATGGTGAGAAAAACATAATATTTGAATTTCTTAATTGAACAAAAATACAAGTAATGGACTCAATTGTATAAAATACACTTTAGTGGAACAAAAATACAAGTAATGGACTCAATTGTATAAAATACACTTTAGTGGAACAAAAATACAAGTAATGGACTCAATTGTATAAAATACACTTTAGTGGATGAATATTATAAATAACAATCTTAAGTTTTAATGTTGGGTCAAGCATAATGCTCTAGAAGGGAGTGGGGAAACTTCTTATTTGAGTCCATTGCATTTGGTTTTTCTTAAGTAATATGTTTGTAGACTTGAATTTTATAAAACAATTCAACTTTCATTGTGGCAAAGGAGGCAATTAAAAATTTTCAAAATTTAAATTCAAGTAATTATTAACAATGCATAAATCCTTATAAGTTTTCAAAATTCAAAAAGTTGAAAAAATACAATGTTTTGATTTTTCAATTTATTGTTAATACCAATGCATTTTGAATGGTGACAAAAATATAATATTTGAATTTGTTAATTGAACAAAAATAAAAGTGATGGACTAAATTATATAAAATACACTTTAGTGGATAAATATTATAAATAGCAATCCTAAGCTTTAATGTTGGATCAAGCATATTGTTCTTTAGGGGAGTGGGGAAACTTCTTATTATAGACCATTGCATATGCTTTTTCATAAGTAAAATGTTTGTAGACTCATATTATATAAATCATTTCAACTTGCATTGTGTCAAAGGAGGCAATTAAAACAGTTACAAAATTTAAGTTCAACTCATTATTAGTAATGCTTTAATGCGAATAAAACTTTAAAATTTTAAAAGTTGAAAAAATGCAATGTTTTGATTTTTAAATTTATTATTAATGCCACTACATGTTATATGGTGAGAAAAACATAATATTTGAATTTCTTAATTAAACAAAAATACAAGTAATGGACTCAATTATATAAAATACACTTTAGTGGATGAATATTATAAATAGCAATCCCAAGCTTTAATGTTGGGTCAAGCATATAGCTCTTGAGGGGAGTAGAAAAACTTTTTATTAGAGTCCATTGCATTTGCTTTTTCTTAAGTAATATGCTTGAAGACTCGAATTATATAAATCATTTCAACTTGCATCGTGGCAAAAGAGGCAATTAAAAAAATTACAAAATTTAAATTTCACTAATTATTAACAATGCATTAATCCCTATAAGAGTTTCAAATTCAAAAAGTTGAAAAAATACATTGTTTTGCTTTTCATTTTATTGTTAATCCCATTACCTTTTGAATGGTGAGAAAAATATAATATTTGAATTTTGTTAATTGAACAAAAATGCAAGTATTGGACTCAATTGTATAAAATCCACTTTAGTGGATGAATATTATAAATAGCAATCCTATGTTTTAATGTTGGGTCAAGCATATTGCTCTTAACCGGAGTGACAAAACTTCTTATTAGAATCCATTGCATTTGATTTTTCGTAAGTAATATGTTTTTGGACTAAAATTCTGTAAATCATTTCAACTTGCATTGTGGCAAAGGAGACAATTAAAAAAATGACAAAATTTAAATTCAAATGATTATTAGCAATACATAAATCCCTCAAAGAGTTTAAAATTTAGAAAGTTGAAAAAATAAAATGTTTTGATCTTTCAATTTATTGTTAATCCCACTGCATTTTGAATGGTGAGAAAAACATAATATTTGAATTTGTTAATTGAACAAAAATACAAATAATGGACTCAATTGTATAAAATACACATTAGTGGATGAATATTATAAATAACAATCCTAAGCTTTAATGTTGGGTTAAGGATATTGCTCTTGAGGAAAGTGGGGAAACTTCTTATTTGAGTCCATTGCATTTGTTTTTTCTTAAGTAATATGTTTGTAGAGTCGAATTATATAAATCATTTCAACTTGCATTGTGGTAAACAAGGCAATTAAAAAAATTACAAAATTTAAATTCAATTAATTATTGACAATGCATAAATGCCTATAAGTTTTTAAAATTCAAAAAGCTGAAAAAATACAGTTTTGATTTTTCAATTTATTGTTAATCCCACTGCATTTTGAATGGTGAGGAAAACAACATATTTGATTTTGTTAATTGAGCAAAAATACAAGTAATGAACTCAACTATATAAAATATACTTTAATGGATGAATATTATAAATAGCAATCCAAAGTTTTAATGTTGGGTCAAGCATATTGCTCTTGAGGGGAGTGGGGAAACGTTTTATTAAAGTCCATTGCATTTGCTTTTTCTTAAGTAATATGTTTGTAGACTTGAATTATATAAATCATTTCAACTTGCATTGTGGTAAAGGACGCAACTAAAAAATTACAAAATTTAAATTCAACTAATTATTGACAATGCATAAATCCTTATAAGTTTTCAAAATTAAAAAAGTTGAGAAAATATAATGTTTTGATCTTTTAATTTATTGTTAATCCCATTGCATTTTGAATGGTGAGAAAAACATAATATTTGAATTTGTTAATTGAATAAAAATACAAGTAATGGACTCAATTGTACAAAATATACTTTAGTGGATGAATATTATAAATAGCAATCCTAAACTTTAATGTTTGGTCAACCATATTGCTCTTGATAGGAGTGGGGAAGCTTCTTATTAGAGCTGATTGCCTTTAATTTTTCATAAGTAATATGTTTTTATACAAAAATTTTAGAAATCATTTCAACTTGCACTATGGCAAAGGAGACAACTAAAAAATGAAAAATTTTAAATTCAAATGATTATTAACTATGTATAAATCCCTCAAAGGGTTTAAAATTTAAAAATTTGAAAAAATATAATGTTTTGGTTTTTTATTTATTGTTAATCCCACTGAATTTTGAATGGTGCAAAAATATAATATTTGAATTTGTTAATTGAACAAAAATAGAAGTAATGGACTCAATTGTATAAAATACACTTTAGTGGATGAATATTATAAATAGCAATCATAAGTTTTAATGTTGGATCAAGCATATTGCTTTTAAGGGGAGTGAGGAAACTTCTTATTACAATCCATTGCATTTACTTTTTCTTAAGTAATATGTTTGTAAACTTGAATTATATAAATCATTTCAACTTGCATGGTAGCAAAAGAGGCAATTAAAAAAATTACAAAATTTAAATTCAACTCTTTATTAATAACCCATTAATGTGTATAAAACTTTAAAATTTTAAAAGTTGAAAAAAATGCAATGTTTTGAATTTTAAATTTAATATGTTTGTAGACTCAAATTATAAAAATCATTTCAACTTCCATTATAGCAAAGGAGGCAATTAAAAAATTTATAAAATTTAAATTCAACTAATTATTGACAATGAATAAATCCCTATAACTTTTTAAAATTCAAAAAGTTGAAAAAATACAATATTTTGATTTTCCAATTTATTATTAATCTCACTACATTTTGAAAGGAGGGAAAAAATATAATATTTGAATTTTTAATTGAACAAAAATTCAAATAATGAACTCAATTGTACAAAATACACTTTAGTAGATGCCTATTGTAAATAGCAATCCTAAACTTTAATGTTGGGTTAAGAATGTTGTTCTTTAGGGGAGTGGGGAAACTTATTATAATCCATTGCATTTGCTTTTTCCTCAGTAAAGTGTTTGTAGACTCATATTATATAAATGATTTCAACTTGCTTTGTGGCAAAGGAGGCAATTAAAAAAATTATGAAGTTTTAATTCAACTCATTATTAATAACGCATTAATACGTATAAAACTTTAAAATTTTAAAATTTGAAAAAATACAATGTTTTCATTTTTAAATTTATTATTAATGTCACTACACTTTGAATAGTGATAAAAACATAATATTTGAATTTGTTTATTGAACAAAAATATAAGAAATGGACTTAATTGTATAAAATACGCTTTAATGGATGAATATTATAAATAGCAATCCTAAGCTTTAATGTCGGGTCAAGCATATTCCTCTCGAGGGGAGTAGGGAAACATCTTATTAGAGTCTATTGCATTTGTTTTTTCTTAAGTAATATGTTTGTAGACTTAAATTATAAAAATCATTTCAACTTGCATTGTGGCAAAGGAAGCAATTAAAAAAATTATAAAATTTAAATTCAACTAATTATTGACAATGAATAAATCCTTATAAGTTTTTAAAATTCAAAAAGTTGAAAAAATACAATGTTTTGATTTTCCATTTTATTGTTAATCCCACTGCATTTTGAAAGGAGAGAAAAACATAATATTTGAATTTTTTACTTGAACAAAAATACAAGTAAAGGGCTAAATTATACAAAATACACTTTAGTGGATGACTATTATAAATAGCAATCCAAAGTTTTAATGTTAGGTCAAGCATATTGCTCTTGAGGGGAGTGGGGAAACTTTTTATTAAAGTCCATTGCATTTGCTTTTTCTTAAGTAATATGGTTGTAGACTTGAATTATATAAATCATTTCAACTTGCATTGTGGTAAGGGACGCAACTAAAAAATTACAAAATTTAAATTCAACTAATTATTTACAATGCATAAATCCTTATAAGTTTTCAAAATTAAAAAAGTTGAGAAAATATAATGTTTTGATCTTTTAATTTATTGTTAATCCCATTGCATTTTGAAAGGAGTGAAAAACATAATATTTGAATCTGTTAATTGAATAAAAATACAAGTAATGGACTCAATTGTATAAAATATACTTTAGTGGATGAATATTATAAATAGCAATCCTAAGTTTTAATGTTGGGTCAAGCATATTGCACTTTAAGGGAGTGGGGAAATTTGTTATTAGAGTTTATTGCATTAGCTTTTTCTTAGGTAATATGTTTGTAGACTAAAATTATATAAGTCATTCCAAATTGCATTGTGGCAAAGGAGACATTTAAAAAAAAATTAAAAAATTTAGATTCAACTGATTATTAACAATTCATAAATCCCTATAAGACTTTAAAATTCTAAAAGTTGAAAAAATGCAATGCTTAGATTTTTCAATTTATTGTTAATGTCACTGCATTTTGAATGGTGAGAAAAACATAATATTTGAATATGTTAATTGAATAAAAATACAAGTAATCGTCTCAATTGTATAAAATACACTTTAATGGATGAATATATAAATAGCAATCTTAAGTTTTAATGTTGGGCCAAGTATATTGCTCTCGAAGGGAGTGGGGAAACTTCTTATTAGAGCCTATTACATTAGCCTTTTCATGAGTAATATGTTTCTATACTAAAATTATTTAAATCATTTCAAATTGCATTGTGGCACATGAGACAATTAAAAAAATTATAAAATTTAAATTCAACTGATTATTAACAATGTATAAATCCCTATAAGACTTGAAAATTCTTAAAGTTGAAAAAATGCAATGTTTAGATTTTTCAATTTATTGTTAATGTCACTTCATTTCAAATAGTGAGAAAAATATAATATTGGAATATGTTAATTGAACAAAAATACAAGTAATGGACTCAATTGTATAAAATACACATTAGTGGATGAATATTATAAATAGCAATCCTAAGCTTTAAAGTTGGGTCAAACATATTGCTCTTGAGGGAAGTGGGGAAACTTCTTATTAGAGTTCATTACATTAACTTTTTTTTAGGTAATATGTTTGTAGACTAAATTTATATAAATCATTTCATATAACATTATAGCAAAGGAGAAAATTAAGAAAATTATAAAATTTAAATTCAACTGATTTTTAACAATGCATTATTCCCTATAAAACTTGAAAATTCTAAATGTTGAAAAAATGCAATGTTTTGACTTTTAAATTTATTGTAAATGGTGAGAAAAACATAATATTTGAATTTCTTAATTGAACAAAAATACAGGTAATGCACGCAATTGCATAAAATATAGCCTAGTGGATGAATATTATAAATAGCAATCTCAAGTTTTAATGTTGGGTCAAGCAAATTGCTCTTCTTATTAGAGTCCATTGCATATGCTTTTTCTTAAGTAATATGTAAATCATTTCAACTTGCATTGTGGCAAAAGAGACAATTAAAAAATTACAAAATTTAAATTCAACTGATTATTAACAATGCATAAATGCCCGTAAGACTTTAGGATTCTAAAAGTTGAAAAAATGCAATGTTTTCATTTTTAAATTTATTGTTAATGCCACTGTATTTTGTATGGTGAGAAAAATATAATATTTGAATATGTTAATTGAACAAAAATACAAGTAATGGACTCAATTGTATACAACACACATTAGTGGATGAATATTATAAATAGCAATTTTAAACCTCAATGTTGGGTCAAACATATTACTCTTGAGGAGAGTGGAGAAACTTCTTGTTAGAGTCCATTACATTTGCTTTCTCTTAAGTAATATATTTTTAGACTAAAATTACATAAATCATTTGAAAAAACCTTGTTGCAAAGGTGACAATTGAAAAAATAACTAAAGTTAAATTTAGCTAATTATAAACAATGCATTTATCCTTATAAGACTTTAAAATTCTAAAAATTGAAAAAATGCAATGTTTTGATTTTAAATTTATTGTAAATGTCATTGCATTTGAATGGTGAGAAAGTGATAATATTTGAATACGTTAATAGAATAAAAATAGAAGTAATGGATTCAATTGTATAAAATACACTTTAGTGGATGAATATTATAATTAGTAATCCAAAGCTTCAAGGTTGGGTGAAGGATATTGCTCTTGAGAAGCGTGGGGAAACTTCTTATTATAATCCATTCCATTTTCTTTTTCTTAAGTAATATATTTTAAGACTAAAATTATATAAATCATTTGAAATAGCATTATCCTAAAGGAGACAATTAAATAAATTATGAAAGTTAAATTCAACTAATTATTAACAACGCATTCATCCTTATAAGAATTTAAAATTCTAATAATTGAAAAATTGCAATGTTTTAATTTTTAAATTTATTATAAATGTCATTGCATTTGAATGGTAACAAAAATATAATATTTGAATATGTTAGTTGAACAAAAATACAAGTAATTAACTTAATTGTATAAAATACACTGTAGTGGATGAATATTATAATTAGCAATCCTGAGCTTTAATGTTAGGTGAAGTAATATGTTTGTAGACTAAAATTATATAAATCATCTCAAATTGCTCTGTGGCAAAGGAGAAAATTAAAAAAATTACAAGTTTTAAATTCAACTAATTATTTATAATGCATTTGTACCTATAAGATTTTAAAATTCTAAAAATTGGAAAAATGTAATGTTTTGATTTTTAAATTTATTGTTAATGTCATTACATTTGAATGGTGAGAAAAACGTAATATTTGAATATGTTAATTGACCAAAAATACAAGTAATGAACTCAATTATATAGAATACACATTAGTGGATGAATATTATAAATAGCAATCTTAAACTTCAATGTTGTGTCAAGCATATTGCTTTTGAGGGGAGTGGGCAAACTTCTTATTAGAGTCCATTACATTTGTTTTTTTCTTAAGTAATATAATTGTAGAGCAAAATTATATAAATCATTTGAAAAAGCCTTGTTACAAAGGAAAGAATTAAAAAAACTTTCAAAAGTTAAATTGAATTGATTTTTAACAATGCATTTATCCTTGTAAGACTTTAAAATTCTAAAAATTAAAAAATTGCAATGTTTTGATTTTTAAATTTATTGTAAATGCCATTGCATTTGAATGGTGAGAGAGACATAATATTTGAATACGTTAATTAAACAAAAATACAAGTAATGCTCTCAATTGTCTAAAATACATGTTAGTGGATGAATATTATAATTAGCAATCTCAAGCATCAATGTTAGGTCAAACATATTGCTCTTGAAGGGAGTGCGAAAGCTTTTTATTAGAGTCCATTGCATTTGGTTTTTCTTAAGTAATATATATTTAGACTAAAATTGTATAAGTCATTCGAAATAGCATTGTCGCAAAGGAGACAATTAAGAAGATTACAAAAGTTAAATTCAACTGATTATTAACAAATCATTTATCCTTATAAGATTTTAAAATTCAAAAAATTGAAAAACTGCCATGTTTTGAGTTTTAAATTTATTGTTCATGCCATTGCATTTGAATGGTGAGAAAAACACAATATTTGAATATGTTAATTAAACAAAAATACAAGGGATGGACTCTATTGAATAAAATACATTTTAGTGGATGAATATTATAAGTAGTAATCCCAAGCTTCAATGTTAGGTTAAGCATATTGCCCTTGATGAGAGTAGGGAAACTTCTTGTTATAGTCCATTACATTTGCTTTTGTCTTAAGTAATATATTTTGAGACTAAAATTATATAAATCATTTGAAATAGCCTTGTCACAAAGGAGACAATTAAAAAAATTACAAAACTTAAATTCAATTGATTATTAACAATGTATTTATCCCTAAAAGACTTCAAAATTCTAAAAATTGAAAAAGTGCAATGTTTTGATTCTTAAATTTATTGTTAATGTCATTGCATTTGAATGGTGAGAAAACCATAACATTTGAATATGTTAATTGAAAAAAAATACAAGTAATGGACTTAAGCATCAATGTTTACTCAAGCATATGGCTCTAGAGCGTAGTGGGCCAACTTCTTATTAGAGTCTATTGCATTCACTTTTATTTAATTAACATGTTTGTATACTAAAATTATATAAATCATGTCAAATTGCATTGTGGTAATGGAGACAATTAAAAAAATTTAAAAATTTAAATTCACTTGAGTGTTAATGAAGAATTTCTCCCTATCAAACTTTCCAATTCTAAAAATTAAAATAATGCAATGATTGTATTTTTTAAATAATTTTTAATATCATTGCATTTTCAACGGTGGGATAAACCTAATATTTGAATATGTTAATTTACCAAAATAAAAGCAATGGACTCCAATGTATAAAATATAATTTAGGGGATGACTATTATAAATTCCAATCCCAAGTTTCAATGTTGGGTCAAGCATATAGTTCTAGAGCGTAGTGGGCTAACTTCTTATTAGAGTCCATTGCATTCGCTTTTATTTCATTAACATGTTTGTATACAAAAACTATATAAATCATGTCAAATTGCATTGTGGTAATGGAGACAATTAAAAAAATTAAAAAATTTAAATTCACTTAAGTGTTAATGAAGAATTTCTCCCCATAAACCTTTCAAATTCTAAAAATTAAAATAATGTAATACTTTTATTTTTTAAATAATTTTTAATACCATTGCATTTTCAATGGTGAGATAAACCTAATATTTGAATATGTTAATTTACTAAAATAAAAGCAATGGACTTAAATGTGTAGAATACACTTTAGGGATAACTGTTATAAATTGCAATCTCAATTTTTAATGTTGGATCAAGCATATAGCTCTAGAGGATAGTGGGCTAACTTCTTATTAGAGTCCATTGCATTCTCTTTTATTTAATTAACATGTTTGTATACTAAAATTATATAAATCATGTCAAATTGCATTGTGGTAATAAAGAGAATTAAAAAAAATTACAAAATTTAAATTCACTTGAGTATTAACAAAGAATTTCTCCCTTTAAGACCTTAAAATTCTAAAAATGTAAATAACACAATGTTTTTATGTCTTAAAATTTTCTTAATACCATTGCATTTTGAATGGTGGGATAAATGTAATATTTAAATATATTAATCAAACAAAAATAAAAATAAGGCACTCAATTGCACGAAATACACTTTAGTGGATGACTATTATAAATTCCAATCCCGAGCTTCAACGTTGGATCAAGCATATAACTCTAGAGGGTAATGGGCTCACATCCTATTAGGGTCCATTGCATTCGCTTTTATTTCACAAACATGTTTATATACTAAAATTATATAAATCATGTCAAATTGCATTGTAATAATAGAGACAATTAAAAAAATTACAAAATTTAAATTCACTTGAGTATTAAAGAAGAATTTTTCCTTGAAAGACTTTAAAATTCTAAAAATTAAAATAATGCAATGTTTTTATTTTTTAAATAATTTTTAAAACCGTTGCATTTTGAATGGTGAGATAAATTTAATATTTGAATATGTTAATTGAATACAAATAAAAGTAATTGACTTAATTGTACAAAATACACTTTAGTGGATGACTATTATAAATTTCAATCACAAGCTTCAATGTTAGGTCAACCATATAGCTCTAGAGTGTAGTGGGCTAACTTCTTATTAGAGTCCATTGCATTCCCTTTTATTTCATTAACATGTTTGTATACGAAAATTATATAAATCATGTCAAATTGCATTGTGGTAATGGAGACAATTAAAAAAATTTAAAAATTTAAATTCACTTGAGTGTTAACAAAAAATTTCTCCTTATAAAACTTTCAAATTCTAAAGATTAAAATAATGCAATGCTTTTATTTTTTAAATAATTTTTATTACCATTCCATTTTCAATGGTGAGATAAACCTAATTTTTGAATATGTTACTTTACCAAAATAAAAGCAATGGACTCAAATGTGTAGAATACACTTTAAGGATGACTATTATAAATTGCAATCTCAATCTTTAATGTTAGGTCAAGCATATAGATAACTCTAAAGCGTAGTGGGCTAACTTCTTATTAGAGTTCATTGCATTTGCTTTTATTTAATTAACATGTTTGTATACTAAAATTATATAAATCACGTCAAATTGCATTGTGGTAACAAAGAGAATTAAAAAAATTACAAAATTTAATTTCGCTTGAGTATGAATGAAGAATTTCTCCCTTTAAGACCTTAAAATTCTAAAAATGTAAATAACAAAGTGTTTTTATTTTTAAAAATTTTTTTAATAGCATTACATATAGAATGGTGAGATAAACGTAATATTTGAAAATGTTAATCAAACAAAAATTAAAGTAAGGCACTCAATTGTACAAAATGCACTTTAGTGGAAGACTATTAGAAATTTCAATTCCAAGCTTCAATGTTAGATCAAACATATAGCTTTAGAGGCTAGTGGGCTAACATCTTAATAGAGTTTATGCCATTCGCTTTTATTTCATTAACATGTTTGTATTCTAATATTATATAAATCATGTCAAATAGCATTGCGGTAATGAAGACAATTAAAAAAATTACAAAATTTAAATTTACTTGAGTATTAACGAAGAATTTCACCCTTTAAGACTTTAAAATTCTAAAAATTAAAATAATTCGATGTTTTAATTTTTAAAAAAAATTTTAATACCATTGCATTTTGAGTGGTGAGATAAATGTAATATTTGAATAAGTTAACTGAACACAAATAAAAGTAATGGAATCAATTGTATAAAATATACTTTTGTGGATGACTATTATAAATTCCACTCCCAAGTTTTGATGTTGGGTTAAACATATAACTCTACAACGTAGTGAGCTAACTTCTTACTAGAGTCCATTCCATTCACTTTTCTTTAATTAACATGTTTGTATACTAAAATTATATAAATCATGTCATATTGCATTGTGGTAATTGAGACAATTAAAAAAATTGCTAAATTTAAATTCACTTGAGTATTAACGAAGAATTTCTCCCTGTAAGACTTTAAAATTTAAAAAATTAAAATGATGTAATATTTTTATTTTTTAAAATCTTTTTTACTACCATTGCATTTTGAATGGTGGGTTAAACATAATATTTGAATATGTTAATTGAACTAAAATTAAAGTATGGCACTTAATTGTACAAAATACACTTTAGTGGATGACAATTATAAATTCCAATCCTAAGCCTCAATGTTGGGTCAAACATATAACTCTACATCGTAGTGGGCTAACTTTGCATTTTCAATGGTAAGATCAACCTAATATTTGAATATGTTAATTTACCAAAATAAAAGCAATAGACTCAAATGTGTAGAATACACTTTAGGGATAACTATTATAAATTGCAATCTCAAGCTTTACTGTTGGGTCAAGCATAGAGCTTTAGAGCGTAGTGGGCTAACTTTTTATTAGAGTTCATTGCATTCACTTTTATTTAATTAACATGTTTCTATACTAAAATTACATAAATGATGTCAAATTTCATTATTGCAATGGAGACAATTAAAAAAGCTACAAAATTTAAATTCACTTAACTATCCACAAAAAATTTCACCCTATAAGACTTTAAAATTCTAAAAATTAAAATAATTCAATGTTATTATTTCATAAAAAAATTTTAATGCCATGGCATTTTGGAGGGTGAGATAAATGTAATATTTGAATATGTCAATTAAACACAAAGAAAAGTAATGGACTCAATTTTACAAAATACACTTTAGTGGATAACTATTATAAATTCTAATTCCAAACTTCAATGTTGGGTCAAGCATATAACTTTAGACCGTAGTAGACTAACTTTTTTTTAGAGCCCATTGCACTCACTTTTCTTTAATTAACATGTCTATATACTAAAATTATATAAATAAGGTCAAATTGCATTATGGTTAAGGAGACAATTAAAAAAATTACAAAACTTAAATTCACTTGAGTATTAACAAAGAATTTCTCTCTTTATGACTTTAAAATTCTAAGAATTAAAATAATCCAATGTTATTATTTTTAGAAAAAATTTTTAATACCATTGCATTTTTAATGGTGAGATAAATATAATATTTGAATATGTTAATTTAACACAATAAAAGTAATAGACTAAATTGTACAAAATACACTTTAGTGGATGACTGTTATAAATTCCAATCCCAAGTTTCAATGTTGGGTTAAGTAAATAACTCTAGAGTGTAGTGGGTTAACCTTTTATTAAAGTCCATTCCATTCGTGCTTTTTTAATTAACATGTTTGTATACTAACATTATATAAATCATGTCAAATTGCATTGTCATAAGGGAGATAATTAAAAAAATTTCAAAATTTAAATTCACTTGAGTATTGACGAAGAATTTCTCCCTATAAGACTTTAAAATTCTAAAAATTAAAATAATGCAATATTTTTAGTTTTAAAATTTTTTTTTAATACCATTGCATTTTGAATGGTGAGATAAACGTAATATTTGAATATGTTAATTAAACAAAAATTAAAGTAAGGCTCTCAATTGTACAAAATACACTTTAGTGGATGACAATTATAAATTCCAATCCCAAGGTTCAATGTTGGGTTAAGTATAAAGCCCTAGAGCATAGCGGGCTAACTTCTCATTAAAGTCTATTCCATTCGCTTTTATTTAATTAACATGCTTGTATACTAAAATTATATAAATAATGTTAAATTGCATTATGGTAATGGAGACATTTAAAAAGCTTACAAAATTTAAATTCACTTGAGTATTAACGAAGAATTTCTCCTTATAAGACTTTCAAATTCTAAAAATTTAAATAATGAAATGTTTTTAATTTTCAAATAGTTTGTAATACCATTGCATTTTCAACAATGAGATAAACCGAATATTTGTATATGTTAATTTGCCAAAATAAAAGCAATGGACTCAATTGTACAAAGACACTTTAGAGGATAACTATTATAAATTGCAATCTTAAATTATAATGTTGGGTCAAGCATATAACTCTAAAACGTAGTGGGCTAACTTCTTATTAAAGTCCATTCTATTCGTTTTTCTTTAATTAACAGGTTTGTATACTAAAATTATATAAATCATGTCAAATAGCATTGTGGTAATGGAGATAATTAAAAAAATTTTAAAAATTTAAATTCATTTAAGTATTAACAAAAAATTTATCCCTATAAGACTTTAAAATTTTAAAAATTAAAATAATGAAATTTTTTTATTTTTTAAAATTTTTTTAATACCATTGCATTTTGAATGGTGAGATAAACGTAATATTTGAATATGTTAATCGAACAAAAATTAAAGTAAGGCGCTCAATTGTACAAAATACACTTAAGTGGATGACAATTATAAATTGTCATCCCAAACTTCAATGTTGGGTCAACTATATAACTCTAGAGCGCAGTGGGCTAACTTATTAGAGTCCATTGCATTTGCTTTTATTTAATTAACATGTTTGTATACTAAAATTATAGAAATGATATAAAATTGCATTGTGGTAATGGAGACAATTAAAAAAATTATAAAATTTAAATTCACTTGAGTATTAACGAAGAATTTCTCCCTATAAGACTTTCAAATTCTAAAAATTAAAATAATCCAATGCTTTTATTTTTTATATAATTTTTAATTCCATTTCATTTTCAATAGTAGGATAAATCTAATTTTTGAATATGTTAATTTACAAAAGAAAAGCAATGGACTTAAATGTGTAAAATACACTTTTGGGGATGACTATTATAAGTTACAATCTCAAGTTTCAATGTTGATTCAAACATATAGCTCTAAAGTGTAGTGGGCTAACTTCTTATTAGAGTCCTTTGAATTCACTTTTATTTAATTAACATATGTGCATACTAAAATTATATAAATCATCTCAAATTGCATTGTAATAATGGAGGTAATTAAAAAAAGAACAAAATTTAAACTCACTTGAGTATTAATGAAGAATTTCTCCCTGTAAGATTTTAAAATTTTAAAAATTAAAACAATTCAATGTTTCTAGAGTGTAATGGGCTAACTTCTTATTAGTGTCCATTGCATTCAGTTTTATTTCATTAACATATTTGTATACTAAAATTATATAAATAATGCCAAATTGCATTGTAGTAATGGAGACAATTAAAAAAATAATAAAATTTAAATTCACTTGAGTACTAACGAAAAATTTCTCTCTCTAAGACTTTAAAATTCTAAAAATTTAAATAATGCAATGCTTTTATTTTTTAAATAATTTTGAATATTATAAATTGCAATCTCAAGTTTCAATGTTCGGTCAAGCATTTAGCTTTAAAGCGTAGTGGGCTAATATTATATAAATCATATTAAATTGCATTATGGTAATGGAAACAATTAAAAAAATAACAAAAATTTAATTCACAATACTATTAACAAAGAATTTCTCCTTGTAAGACATTAAGATTCTAAAAATGAAAATAATGTAATGTTTTTATTTTTTTAAATAATTTTTAATTCCATTTTATTTTCAATGGTGAGATAAACTTTATATTTGAATATGTTAATCCATCAAAATAAAAGCAATGGACTCAATTGTATAAAATACACTTTAGTGGATAACTATTATAAATTGCAGTCTCAAGTTTCAATATTAGGTCAAGTATATAGCTCTACAGCGTAATGGGTTAACTTTTTATTATAGTCCATTGCATTCCCCTTTATTTCATTAACATGTTTGTATACTAAAATTATATAAATTATGCCAAATTGTATTGTAGTAACGGAGACAAAGAAAAAAATTACAAAATTTAAATTCACTTGGGTATTAACGAAAAATTTCTCCTTATTCGACTTTAAAATTCTAAAAATTTAAATAATGCAATGTTTTTAATTTTTAAATAATTTGTAATACCATTGAATTTTTAATAGTGATATAAACTTAATATTTGAATATGTTAATTATACAAAATATACTTTAGTGGATAACTATTATAAATTGCAATCTCAAGTTTCAATGTTGGGTCAAGTATATAACTCTAAAGTGCAGTGGGTTAATTTCTTATTAGAGTCCATTGCATTCATTTTTGTTTAATTACCATGTTTGTATACGAAAATTATATAAATCATGTCAAATTACATTGTGATAATAGAAACAATTAAAAAAATTATAGAATTTCAATTGACGTGAGTACTAACGAAAAATTTCTCCCACTAAGATATTAAAATTTTAAAAATTAAAATAATGCAATGCTTTTATTTTTTAAATAATTTTTAATGTCATTGCATTTTTAACAGTGAGATAAACCTAATATTTAAATATGTTAATTTACCAAAATAAAAGCAATAGAGTCTAATGTATAAAATACACTTTAGGGAATTACTATTATAAATTGCAATCTCAAGCTTCAATGTTGGATCAAACATATAGCTCTAGAGCATAGTGGGCTACTTTCTTATTGAAGTCTACTTCATTTGCTTTTATTTAATTAAAATGTTTGTATACTGAAATTATATAAATCATGTCAAATTGCATTGTGGTAATGCAGAAAGTTAAAAAAATAACAAAATTTTAATTCATAATAGTATTAATGAAGAATTTCTCCTTGTAAGACATTAAAATTCTAAAAATTAAAATAATACGGTGTTTTTATTTTTTAAATAATTTTTAATTCCATTGAATTTTCACTGGTGAGATAAACCTAAAATTTGAAAATCTTAATTCACCAAAATAAAAGTAATGGACTCAATTGTATAAAATACACTTTAGTACATGACTGTTATAAATTGCAATCTCAAGTTTCAATCTTGGGTCAAGCATATAACTCTAGAAAGTAGTGAACTAACTTCTTATTAGAGTCCATTGCATTTGTTTTTGTTCAATTAACATGTTTGTATACTAAAATTATATAAATCATGTCAAATTGCATTGTGGTAATTGAGACAACTAAAAAAATTACAAAATTTAAATTCACTTGAGTATTAACGAAGAATTTCTCCCTGTAAGACTTTAAAATTATAACAATTAAAATAATGCAATGCTTTTATTTTTTTAATAATCTTTAATACTATGTTATTTTCAACGGTTAGAGAAACCTTATATTTGAATATGTTAATTTACCAAAATAAAAGCAATGGACTTAAATGTATAAAATACATTTTATGGGATGACTACTATAAATTGTAATTACAAGTTTCAATATTGGGTCAAGCATATAACTCTAAAGCGTAGTGGACTAACTTCTTATTAAAGTCCATTGCATTCGCTTTTATTTCATTAACACGTTTTTATAGTAAAATTATATAAATCATGTCAAATTGCATTGTGGTAATGGAGATAGTAAAAAAAATTACAAAATTTAAATTCACAATAGTATTAATGAAGAATTTCTCCTTGTAAGTCTTTAAAATTATAAAAATTAAAATAATGCAAAGTTTTTATTTTTTAAATAATTTTTCATTCCATTGCATTTTCAATGGTGAGAGAAATCTAAAATTTGAAAATGTTAATCCACCAAAATAAAAGCAATGGACTCAATTGTATAAAATATACTTTAGTGGATGACTATTATAAATTACAATCTCAAGCTTCAATGTTAGGTCAAGCAAATAGCTTTAGAGCGTAGTGAACTCACTTCTAATTAGAGTCCAGTGCATTTACTTTTATTTAATTAACATATTTGCATACTAAGATTATATAAATCATGTCAAATTCCATTATGGTAATGGATACAATTAAAAAAAATATCCAAAATTAAATTCACTTGAGTATTAACGAAGAATTTCTCCTTGCAAGATATTAAAATTCTAAAAATTAAAATAATGCAAAGTTTTTATTTTTTTAAAAATTCTTAATACCATTGCATTTTGAATGGTGAGATAAACATAATATTTAAATATGTTAATTGAGCACAAATATTATAAATTCCAATCTTATGTTGCAATCTTAGGTCAAGCATATAGCTCTAGAGCATAGTAGGCTAACTTCTTATGAGAGTCCATTGCATTCGCTTTCATTTAATTCACATATTTGTATACAAAAGTTATATAAATCATGTCAAATTGCATTGTGATAATGGAGACAATTAAAAAAATTATAGAATTTACATTCACTTGAGTATTAACGTAAAATTTTTTAAATAATTTTTAATTCCATTGCATTTTCAATGGTCAGATAAACCTAATAATTAAATATGTTAATTTACTAAAATAAAAGTAACAGACTCAATAGTATAAAATACACCTTAGTGGATAACTATTATAAATTCTAATCACAAGCATCAATGGTGGGTCATGCATATAGCATTATAGTATAGTGGGCTAACTTTTTATTAAAGTCTATTGCTTTTGTTTTTATTTAATTGACATGTTTGCATACTAAAATTATATAAATCACATTGTGGTAATGGAGACAATTAAAAAATTACCAAATTTAAATTCACATGAGTATTTATGAAGAATTTCTCCTTGTAAGATATTAAAATTCTAAAAATGTAAATAATGCAATGTTTTAATTTTTTAAAAAATTCTTAATACCATTGCATTTTGAATGGTGAGATAAACATAATATGTGAATATGTTAATTGAACACAAATAAAGGTAATGGACTCAATTGTACAAAATACATTTTCATGGATGACTATTATAAATTCCAATCTCATGTTTTAATGTTGGGTCAAGCATATAGCTTTAGAGCGTTGTGGGCTAACTTTTTATTAGATTCTATTGCATTCATTTTTATTTAATCAACATATTTATATACCAAAATTATATAAATCATGTCAAATTACATTGTGGTAATAGAGACAATTAAAAAAATTACAGAATTTACATTCACTTGAGTATTAACATAAAATTTCTCTTTATAAGACTTTAAAATACACTTGAGTTTTTATTTTTTAAACAAATTTTCATACCATTGCATTTTGAATGGTAAGACAAACATAATATTGAAATATGTTAATTGAACACAAATAAAAGTAAGAGACTCAATTGCATAAAATGCACTTTAGTGTATCACTATTATAAATTCCAATCCTAAGCTTACCATATAGCTTGACAGCTTAGTGGACTATCTTCTTATTGGAGCCCATTGCTTTCGCTTTTATTTAATTAACATGTTTGCATACTAAAATTATATAACTCATGTCAAATTGAATTATGGTAATGGAGACAATTAAAAAATTACCAAATTTAAATTCACTTGAGTATTAACAAAGAATTTCTCCCTCTAAGACTTTAAAATTCTAAAAATTAAAATAATGCAATATTTTTATTTTTTAAAAAAGTCTTAATAACATTGCATTTTGAATGGTGAGATAAACATAATATATGAATATGTTAATTGACCACAATTAAATGCAATGAACTTGATTATACAAAATACACTTTAGTGGATGATTATTATAAATTCTGATCTAGAGTGTTGTGGACTAACTATTTATTAGAGTCCATTGCATGCACTTTTATTTAATTCACATGTTTTTATACTAAAATTATATAAATCATGTCAACTTACATTGTGGTAATGGTGACAATTAAAAAAAATTACAAAATTTAAATTCATTTGACTGTTAATGAAGAATTTCTCCTAGTAAAACATTTGAATTCTAAAAATTAAAATAAAGCAGTGCTTTTATTTTTTAAATAATTTTTAATACCATTGCATTTTCAATGGAGAGATAAACATAATATTTGATTATGTTAATTTAACCAAAATAAAAGCAATAGACTCAATTGCATAAAATACACTTTAGTGGATGATTATAATAAATTCCAATCTTGTGTTTCAATATTTGATCAATCATATAGCTCTAGAGCATAATGGGCTAGCTTCTTATTAGGGTCCATTGCATTTGCTCTTATTTAATTAACATGTTTGTATACTAAAATTATATAAATCATGTCAACTTGCATTGTGGTAATAGAAACAATTAAAAAAATTACAAAATTTAAATTTACTTAATTGTTAATGAAAATTTTCTCCCGGTAAAACATTTGAATTCTAAAAATTAAAATAATGCAATACTTTTATTTTTTAAATATTTTTTAATACCATTGCATTTTCAATGGTGAGATAAACATAATATTTAAATATGCTAATTTACCAAAACAAAAGCAATAGACTCAATTGTATAAAATACATATTAGTGGATGATTATAATAAATTCTAATCTTGCATTTCAACGTTTGATCAAGCATACAACGCTAGAGCGTAATGCGTTAACTTCTTATTAGGGTCAATTGTATTCGCTTTTATTTAATTGACATGTTTTTATACAAAAATTATAAAAATCATGTCAAATTGCATTACGATAATGGAGACAATTAAAAAAATTACAGAATTTAGATTCACTTGAGTATTAATGTAAAATTTCTCCCTCTAAAACTTTAAAATTTTAAAAGTTAAAATAACGCAATGTTTTTATTTTTTAAATAATTTTTAATTCCATTGCATTTTTAATGGTGAGACAAATCAAATATTTGAATTTGTTAATTTGCCAAACTAAAAGCAATGGTCTCAATAGTGTAAAATACACCGTAGTGGATAACTATTATAAATTCCAATCTCAAGTTTCAATGTTGTGTCAAGCATATAGCTTTAAAGCGTAGTGGGTTAACTTTTTATTTGAGTCCATTGCATTCGCTTTTATTTAATTAATATGTTTTTATATTAAAATTATATAAATCATGTCAAATTGCATTGTGGTAATGGAGACAATTAAAAAAATTACCAAATTTACATTCATTTGAGCATTAACGAAGAATTTTTCCTTGTAAGATATTAAAATTTTAAACATCAAAATAATGCAAGGTTTTTATTTTTTAAAAAATACTTAATCCCACTGCATTTTTAATGGTGAGATAAACCTAATATTTAAATATATTAATTAAACACAAATAAAAGTAACAGACTCAATTGTACAAAATAAATTTTAGCGGATGACTATTATAAATTCCAATCCCATGTTTTAATGTTGGGTCAAATATATAGCTCTAGAGCGTAGTGGACTAACTTCTTATTAGACTCCATTGCATTCGCTTTTATTTAATCAACATGTTTGTATATTAAAATTATATAAATCATGTCAACTTGCATTGTGGTAATGGATTACCAAATTTATTAAAAAATTCTGAATACCATTTCATTTTTAATAGTGAGATAAACGTAATATTTGAATATGTTAATTGAACACAAATAAAAGTAATGGACTCAATTGTACAAGATAAACTTTAGCGGATGACTATTATAAATTCCAATCCCAAGCATCAATGTTAGGTGAACCATATAGATCTAGAGCATAGTAAACTAACTTCTTATTAAAGTTTATTGCACTCACTTTTATTTAATTAACATGCTTGCATACTAAAATTATATAACTCATGCAAATTGCATTGTGGTAATGGAAACAAATAAAAAAAGTACAAAATTTAAATTCACTTAAGCATTAATGAAAAATTTCTCCCTAGGACCTTAATTCTAAAAATTAAAATAATGCAATGTTTTTATTTGTTAAAAAGTTTTTAAAACCATTGCATAATGAATGATGAAATAAACGTAATATTTGAATATTATAATTGAACACAAATAAAAGTAATGGACTCAATTGTACAAAATACACTTTAGTGGATGACTATTATAAATTCCAATTCCAAACTTTAATGTTGGGTCAAACATATAACTTTAGAGCTTAGTGGACTAATTTCTTATTAAAGTCCATTGCATTTGCTTTTGTTTAATTAACATGCTTGTATACTAAAATTATATAAATCATGTCAAATTGCATTGTTGTTATGGAGATTTAAAAAATTACTAAATTTAAATTCACTTGAGAATTAACGAAGAATTTCTCCCTGTAAAACTTTAAAATTCTAAAAATTAAAATAATGCAATGTTTTTATTTTTTAAAGAATTTTTAAAGCCATTGCATTTTGAATGGTGAAATAAACGTAATATTTGAATATGTTAATTGAACACAAATAAAAGTAATGGACTTAATTGTACAAAATACACTTTAGGGGTTGACTATTATAAATTCAAATAACAAGTTTTAATGTTGGGTCAAGCATATAGCTCTAGAGTGTAATGGGCCAACTTCTTATTAGAGCCCATTGTATTCGCTTTTATTTAATTAACATGTTTGTATACTAAGATTATATAAATCATGTCAAATTGCATTGTGGCAATGGAGACAATTAAAAAAATTGCCAAATTTAAATCCACTTAAGTATTAACGAATAATTTCTCCCTGTAAGACTTTAAAATTCTAAAAAATAAATGATACAATGTTTTTATTTTTTAAAGAATTTTTAAAGCCATTACATTTTGAATGGTGAAATCAACATAATATTTGAATATGCTAATTTAACACAAATAAAAGTAATGCACTTAATTGTACAAAATGCACTTTAGTGGATGATTGTTACAAGTTCCAATCCCAAGCTTTAATATTGGGTCAAGCATAATGCTTTTGGGGTTGGTGGACAAACTTCTTATTAGAGTTCATTGCATTTGCTTTTGTTTAATTAACATGTTTGTACACTAAAATTATATAAATCATGTCAAATTGTATTGTGATAATGGAGACAATTAAAAAAATTGCTAAATTTAAATTCACTTGAGTATTAATGAAGAATTTCTCCTTGTAAGGCTTTAAAATTCTAAAAATTAAAATGATGCAATGTTTTTATTTTTTAAATAATTTTTAAAGCCATTGCATTTTGAATGGTGAAATCAACATAATATTTGAATATGCTAATTGAACACAAATAAAAGTAATCCACTTAATTGTACAAAATGCACTTTAGTGGATGACTATTACAAGTTCCAATCCCAAGCTTTAATATTGGGTCAAGCATATAGCTTTTGGGTTTGGTGGACAAACTTCTTATTAGAGTCCATTGCATTTGCTTTTGTTTAATTAACATGTTTGTATACTAAAATTGTATAAATCATGTCAAATTGCACTATGGTAATGAAGACAATTAAAAAAATTACCAAATTTAAATTCACTTAAGTATTAACTAAGAATTTCTCCCTAAAACTTTAAAATTCTAAAAATTAAAATAATGCAATGTTTTTATTTTTTAAAGGATTTTTAAAGTCGTTGCATTTTGAATGGTGAAATAAACGTAATATTTGAATATGTTAATTGAACACAAATAAAAGTAATAGACTCAATTGTACAAAATACACTTTAGTGGATGACTATTATGAATTCTAATCTCAAGCTTCAATGTTGGGTCAAGCATATAACTTTAGAGCTTAGTGGACTAATTTCTTATTAGAATCCAATGCATTTGCTTTTGTATAATTAACATGTTTGTATACTAAAATTATATAAATCATGTCAAATTTCCTTGTGGTAATGGAGACAATTAAAAAAATTATCAAATTTAAATTCACTTGAGTATTAATGAAGGATTTCTCCCTGTAAGACTTTAAAATTCTAAAAATTAAAATAATGCAATTTTTTTATTTTTTAAATAATTTTTAAAGCCATTCCATTTTGAATGGTGAAAACAACATAATATTTGAATATGTTAATTGAACACAAATAAAAGTAATGTACTTTAATGTACAAAATACACTTTAGTGAATGACTATTATGAATTCCAATCCCAAGCTTCAATGTTGGATCAAGTATATAGCTTTGAAACTTAGTGGACCAACCTCTTAGGAGAGTCCATTGTATTTGCTTTTATTTAATTAACATGTTTGCATACTAAGATTATATAAATCATATCAAATTGCATTGTGGTAATGGAGACAATTAAAAAAATTGCCAAATTTAAATTGACTTGAGTATTAATGAAGAATTTTTCCTTGTAAGATTTTAAAATTCTAAAAATTAAAATAATGCAATGTTTTTATTTTTAAAATATTTTTAAAGCCATTTCATTTTGAATGGTGAAATCAACATAATATTTGAATATGCTAATTGAACATAAGTAAAAGTAATGCACTCAATTGTACAAAATACACTTGAGTGGATGACTATTACAAGTTCCAATCCCAAGCTTTAATATTGGGTCAAGCATATAGTTTTTGGGCTTGGTGGACAAATTTCTTAATAGTATCTATTACATTTGTTTTTGTTTAATTAACATGTTTGTATACTAAAATTATATAAATCACATCAAATTCCATTGTGATTATGGAGACAATTAAAAAATTATTAAATTTAAATTCCCTTGAGTATTAACAAAGAATTTTTCCCTAAGACTTTAAAATTTTAAAAATTTAAATAATGTAATGTTTTTATTTTTTAAATAATTTTTAAAGCCATTGCATTTTGAATGGTGAAATCAACATCATATTTGAATATGTTAATTGAACAAAGATAAAAGTAATAGACTCAATTATACAAAATACAATTTAGTGGATGACTATTATAAATTCCAATCCCAGGTTTTAATATTGGGTCAAGCATATAGCTTTAGGGGTTAGTGGACTAACTTCTTATTAGAGTCCATTGCATTTGCTTTTACTTAATTAACTAGTTTATGTACTAAAATTATATAAATTATGGCTAATTGCACTGTGGTTATGAAGATAATTAAAAAAATTACAAAATTTAAATTCAATCGAGTATTAGCAAAGAATTTCTCCTTGTAAGACTTGAAAATTCTAAAAATTAATATCACTCAATGTTTTTATATTTTAAAGAATTTTTAAAACCATTCGATTTCGAATGGTTTGACCAACGTAATATTTGAATTTGATAATAACACACACAAAAATGTAAAGGACTTAATTGTAGAAAATACAATTTAGTGGATGACTATTATAAATTTCAATCCCAAATTTTAATATTGGGTCAAGCATATAACTTTAGGGGTTAGTGGATTGACTAACTTTTTATTAGAGTCCATTGCATTTGCTTTTGCTTAATTAACTAATTTGTGTACTAAAATTATATAAATCATGGCTAATTGCACAGTGGTTATGGAGACAATTAAAAAAATTACAAAATTTAAATTCAATCGAGTTTTAGCAAAGAATTTCTCCTTGTAAGACTTGAAAATTCTAAAAATTAATATCATTCAATGTTTTTATATTTTAAGAAATTTTTAAAACCATTTGATTTCGAATGGTTTGACCAACGTAATATTTAAATTTGATAATAAAAGGCAAAAAAATGTAAAGGACTTAATTGTAGAAAATACAATTTAGTGGATGACTATTAAAAATTCCAATCCCAAATATTAATATTGGGTCAAGCATACAACTTTAGGGGTTAGTGGACTAACTTCTTATTAGAGTCCATTACATTTGCTTTTGCTTAATTAACTAGTTTGTGTACTAAAATTATATAAATCATGGCTAATTGCACTCTGATTATGGAGGCAATTGAAAAAATTACAAAATTTAAATTTAGTCGAGTATTAGCAAAGAATTTCTCCTTGTAAGACTTGAAAGTTCTAAAAATTAATATAATTCAATGTTTTTATATTTTCAGAAATTTTTAAAGCCATTTGATTTCGAATGGTTTGACCAACGTAATATTTAAATTTGATAATAAAATACAAAAAAAATGTAAAGGACTTAATTGTAGAAAATACAATTTAGTGGATGATTATTATGAATTCCAATCCCAAATTTTAATATTGAGTCAAGCATATAGCTTGAGGGGTTAATGGACTAACTTCTTATTAGAGTCCATTACATTTACTTTTGCTTAATTAACTAGTTTGTGTACTAAAATTATATAAATCATGGCTAATTGCAATGTGGTTACGGAGACAATTAAAAAATTTACAAAATTTAAATTTAGTCGAGTATTAGCAAAGAATTTCTCACTGTAAGACTTGAAAATTCTAAAAATTAATATAATTCAATGTTTTTATATTTTTAGAAATTTTTAAAGCCATTCGATTTCGAATGGTTTGACAAACATAATATTTGAATTTGATAATAAAACACAAAAAAATGTAAAGGACTTAATTGTAGAAAATACAATTTAGTGGATGACTATTATAAATTCCAATCTCAAGCTTCATTTTTTAGTTAAACATATAGCACTAGAGCATAGTAGGCTAACTTCTTATTAGAGTCCATTGCATTCACTTTTGTTTAATTAACATGTTTGTATATTAAAATTATATAAATCAGGTCAAATTGCATTATGGTTATGGACACAATTAAAAGAATTACAAAATTTAAATTTACTTGAGTATTAATGATGAATTTCTCCCCATAAGACTTTAAAATTATAAGAATTAAAATAATGTAATGGTTATATATTTTAAGAAAATTTTAATACCATTCAATTTTGAATGGTGTGAAAAACGTAATAGAAAAATTTGTTAATAAAACACAAAAAAAGTAATAGACTCAATTGTACAAAATATAATTTAGTAGATGACTATTATCAATTCCAATCTCATGTTTCATTATTGGGTTAAGCATATAGCTCTAGAGTCTAATGGGCTAATTTCTTATTAGAGTCCATTGCATTTGCTTTTGTTTAATTAACATGTTTGTATATTAAAATTATATAAATCATGTCCAATTGCATTGTGGTTATGGAGACAATTAAAAGAATTACAAAATTTAAATTTATTGGAGTATTAACAATGAATTTCTCCCTGTAAGATTTTAAAATTCTAAAAATTAAAATAATTCAACGTTTTTATATTTTAAGAAATTTTTAATACCATTCGATTTTGAATGGTGTGAGAAACGTAATATTTGAATTTGCTAATAAAATACAGAAAAAAGAAGTAATGGACTCAATTGTACAAAATACAATTTAGTGGATAACTATTATAAATCTCAATCCCACGCTTCACTGTTAGGTTAAGCATATGATTCTAGAGCATAGTGGGCTAATTTCTCATTAGAATTCATTGCATTTGGTTTTATTTAATTAACATACTCGTAGGTTAAAATTGTATAAATCATGTCAAATTGCATTGTCATTATGGACACAATTAAAAATATTACAAAATTTAAATTCTTTTGAGTATTGGCAAAGAATTTTTCCCTTTGACTTGAAAATTCTAAAAATTAAAATAATGCAATGTTTTTATTTTTTAAATAACTTTTAAAGTCATTGCATTTTGAATGGTAAAATAAACATAATATTTGAATATGTTAATCAAACACAAATAAAAGTAATGGACTATATTGTACAAACTACACTTTAGTGGTTGACTATTATAAATTCCAATTCCAAACTTCAATATTGGGTCAAATATATAGCTCTAGAGCGTAGTGGGCTAACTTCTTATTAAAGTCCATTACATTTACTTTTATTTAATTAACATGTTTGCATCCTAAAATTATATAAATCATGTCAAATTGCATTGTGGTTATGGAGACAATTAAAAAAATTACAAAATTTAAATTCACTTGAGTATTAATAAAGAATTTTTCCTTTACACTTTAAAATTTGAAAAATTAAAATAATGCAATGTTTTTATTTTTTAAATAATTTTTAAAGCCATTGCTTTTTGAATGGTGAAATAAACGTAATATTTGAATATGTTAATCGAACATAAGTAAAAGTAATGGATTATATTATACAAACTACACTTTAGTGGTTGACTATTATAAATTCCAATCCCAAACTTTAATATTAGGTTAAACATAAATCTCTAGATCGTAGTGGGCTAACTTCTTATTTGAGTCCATTGCATTTGCTTTTATTTAATTAACATGCTTGTCTACTAAAATTATATAAATTATGTCAAATTGCATTGTGGTAATGGAGACAATTAAAAAAAATTACAAAATTTAAATTCACTTGAGTATTAACAAAGAATTTTTCCTTTACACTTTAAAATTTGAAAAATTAAAATAATGCAATGTTTTTATTTTTTAAATAAATTTTCAAGTCATTGCATTTTGAATGGTGAAATAAACGTAATATTTGAATATGTTAATTGAACATAAATAAAAGTAATGGACTATATTGTACAAAATACACTTTAGTGTATAACTATTATAAATTCCAATATCAAGTTTCAATATTGGGTCAAACATGTAGCTCTAGAGCGTAATGGACTAACTTCTTATTAGAGTCCATTGCATTCACTTTTGTTTAATTAACATGTTTGTATATTAAAATTATATAAATTAGGTCAAATTGCATTATGGTTATGGAGACAATTAAAAAAATTACAAAATTTAAATTTACTTGAGTATTAATGATGAATTTCTCCTCGTAAGACTTTAAAATTATAATAATTAAAACAATGCAATGGTTTTATATTTTAAGGAATTTTTAATACCATTCAATTTTGAATGGTGTGAAAAACGTAATAGCTAAATTTGTTAATAAAACACAAAAAAAAGTAATGGACTCAATTGTACAAAATACAATTTAGTGGATGACTATCATCAATTCCAATCCCAAGCTTCCTTATTGAGTTAAGCATATAGCTTTAGAGTATAGTGGGCTAACTTCTTATTAGAGTCTATTACATTTGTTTTTGTTTAATTAACATGTTTGTATATTAAAATAATATAAATAAGGTCAAATTGCATTGTGGTTATGAAAACAATTAAAAGAATTACAAAATTTAAATTTATTGGAGTATTAACGAAGAATTTTTCCCTTAGACTTTAAAATTCTAAAAATTAAAATAATGCAATGTTTTAATTTGTTAAATAATGTTTCAAGTCATTGCATTTTGAATGATGAAATAAACGTAATATTTGAATATGTTAATTTAGCACAAATAAAAGTAATGGACCCAATTGTACAAAATACACTTTAGTGGATGACTAAAGTGAGTGTATTTGAATATGTGTATTTTGTTTAATTGAGTCCATTACAAGGAGAAATTGTTTGTTAATACTTAAGTGAATTTAAATTTTGTAATTTTTTTAATTGTGTCCATAACCACAATGCAATTTGACATGATTTATATAATTTTAATTTGCAAATATGTTAATTAAATAAAAGCAAATGCATTGGACTTCAATAAGAAGTTAGTCCATTACGCCCTAAAGCTATATGCTTGACCTAACATTGAAGTTTGGGATTGGAATTTATAATAGTTATCCACTAAAGTGTATTTTGTACAATTGAGTCCGTTACATTTATTTGTGTTCAATTAACATATTTAAATATTATGTTTTCTTCGCCATTCAAAATTCAATGGTTTTAAAATTTATTTAAAAATAAAAACATTACATTATTTTACTTTTTAGAATTGTAAAGTTTCAAGGAGAAATTCTTCATTAATACTAAAGTGAATTTAAGATTTGTAATTTTTTTTAATTGTCTCCATTATTACAATACAATTTGCATAATTTATATAATTTTAATATGCAAACATTTTAATTAAATAAAAGTAAATGCAATTGATTCTAATAAGAAGTTAGTCTATTATGCTCTAGAGCTATATGCTTAACCTAAGATTGAAACTTGGGATTGGAATTTATAATAGTCATCCACTAAAGTGTATTTTGTACAATTAAATCCATTACTTTTATTTGTGTTCAATTAACATATTCAAATATTATATTTATGTCAACATTCAAAATTCAATGGTCTTAAAAATTATTTAAAAAATAAAAACATTGCATTATTTTAATTTATAGAATTTTAATGTCTTATAGGGAGAAATTCTTCGTTAATATTCAAGTGAATTTAAATTTTGTAATTTTATTAATTGTCTTTATTACCACAATGCAATTTGACATGATTTATTTAATTGTAGTATACAAACATGTTAATTAAATAAAAGTGAAGGCAATGGAGTCTAATAAGAAGTTAGTCCATGATGCTCTAGGGCTATATGCTTGACCTAATATTGAAGTTTCAAATTGCAATTTATAATAGTCATCTACTAAAGTTTATTTTTTATAATTGTGTCTATTACTTTTATTTTGTTGAATTAATATATTCAAATATTAGATTTATCTCACTATTGAAAATGCAATGGAATTAAAAATTATTTAAAAATTAAAAATATTGCACTATTTTAATTTTTAGAATTTTAATGTTTTAGAGGGAGAAATTCTTCGTTAATTCTGAAGTAAACTTAAAATTTAAAATTTTTTTAATTGTCTCCATTACTACAATGTAATTTGACATGATTTACATAATTTTAGTATACAAACATGTTAATTAAATAAAAGTAAATGCAATGAACTCTAATAAGAAATTAGTCCATTATGCTTTATAGGTATATACTTGACACAACATTGAAAGTTAGGATTGAAATTTATAATGGTTATCCACTAAAATATATTTTGTACAATTGAGTCCGTTACTTTTATTTGTATTCAATTAACATATTCAAATATTAAGTTTAATTCACTATTCAAAATGCAATAGTTTTAAAAATTATTTAAAACATAAAAACATTGCATTATTTTAAACTTTAGAATTTTAAAGCCTTTAGAATTTTAAAGTCTTAGGGAGAAATTCTTCGTTAATACTGAAGTGAATTTAAATGTTGTAATTTTTTTAATCGTCTCCATTTACACAACACAAGTTGACATGATTTATATAATTTTAGAATACAAATATGTTAATTAAATAAAAGTAAATGTAATGGACTCTAATAAGAAATTAGTCCACTACGCTCTAGAGCAATATGTTTGACCTAACATTGAAGTTTGGGATTGAAATTTATAGTAGTCATCCATTAAAGTTTATTTTATACAATTGAGCCCATTGGTTTTATTTTGACAAATTAACATATTCAAATATTGGGTTTATCTCACCACTAAAAATGCAATGTAGCTAAAAATTATTTAAAAAATAAAAATATTGCATTATTTTAATTTTTAGAATTTTAATGTCTTACAGGTAGTAATTCTTCATTAATATTCAAGTGAATTTCAATTTAGTAATTATTTTAATTGTCTTCATTATTGTAATGTAATTTGACATGATTAATATAATTTTAGCGTACAAACATGTTAATTAAATAAAAGTGAATGCAATAGACTCTAATAAAAAATTAGCCCACTACACTCTAGAGCTATATGCTTGATCCAACATTGAAACTTGGAATTGGAATTTATAATAGTCATCCGCTAAACTGTATTTCGTACAATTGAGTCTCTTACTTTTACTTTTGTTCAATTAACATATTCAAAAATTATATTTATCTCACCATTGAAAATGAAATGGTAATAAAAATTATTAAAAATATAAAAACAATTCATTATTTTAATTTTTAGAATTTTGATGTCTTATAGGTAGTAATTCTTCGTTAATACTTAAGTGAATTTAAATTTTTTAATTTTTTTAATTGTCTCCATTTCCACAATGCAAGTTGATATGATTTATATAATTTTAGTATACAAACATGTTAATTAAATAAAAGCGAATGCAATGAAATCTAATAAGAAATTAGCCCACTACGCTCTAAAACTATATGCTTGATCCAACATTGAAACTTAGGATTGAAATTTATAATAGTCATCTGCTAAGGTGTATTTTATAGAATTGAGTCTATTGCTTTTATTTTGGCAAATTAATATATTCAAATATTAGACTTATCTCACCATTGAAAATGCAATGGAATTAAAAATTATTTAAAAAATAAAAACATTGCATTATTTTAATTTTTAGAATTTTGAAATCTTACATGGAGAAATTTTATGTTAATAATCAAGTGAATATAAATTCTATAATTCTTTTAATTGCCTCCATTATCGCAATGCAATTTGACATAATTTATATACTTTTTGCATACAAATTAATTAAATAAAAGTGAATGCAATAGACTCTAATAAGAAGTTAGTCCATTATGCTCTAGAGTTATATGTTTGACTCAACATTAAAGCTTGGGATTGGAATTTACAATAGTCATCTACTAAGGTGTATTTTATATTATTGAGACCATTGCTTTTATTTTGGCAAATTAACATATTCAAATATTAGGTTTATCTCACCATTGAAATTGTAATGGACTTAAAAATTACATTGTTAATTTTTTTAATTGTCAAGTGAATTTAAAATTTGTAATTTTTTTAATTGTCTCCATTATCACAATGTAAGTTGACATGATTTATATAATTTTAGTATTCAAACATGTTAATTAAATAAGACCGAATGCAATGGACTCTAATAAGAAGTTAGCCCACAATGTTATGGTTCTATATGCCTGACTACACATTGAAGTTTAAGATTGCAATTTATATCCCCTAAAGTGCATTTTACACATTTAAGTCCATTGCTTTTATTTTGATAAATTAACATATTCAAATATTAGGTTTATCTCACCATTGAAAAAACAATGGGATTAAAAATTCCTTAAAGAATAAAAGCATTGCATTATTTTAATTTTGAGAATTTGAATGTTTTATAAGGAGAAATTCTTCATTAACAATCAAGTGAATTTAAATTTTTTAATTTTTTAAATTCTCTATTACCACAATGCAATTTGACTTGATTTATATAAATTTTGTATACAAACATGTGGATGAAATAAAAGCGAATGTAATAGACTCTAATAAGAAGTTAGCCCATAATGATCTACCGCTATATGCTTGACCACACATTAAAACTTGATATTGCAATTTATAATATTCATCCCCTAAAGTGCATTTTACACATTTGAGTCCATTGCTTTTATTTTGGTAAATTAACATATTCAAATATTACGTTTATCTCGAAATTGAAAATGTGATGGTATTAAAAATTCTTTAAAAAATAAAAGCATTGCATTATTTTAATTTTTAGAATTCGAATGTTTTACTTGGGGAAATTCTTCATTAACCCTCAATTGAATTTAAATTTTGTAATTTTTTTTAATTGTCTCTTTTACCACAATGAAATTTGACATGATTTATATAATTTTTGTATACAAACATGTTGATGAAATAAAAGCGAATGCAATGGACTCAAATACAAAGTTAGCCCACTACGCTTTAGAGCTATGTGCTTGATCTAACATTAAAACTTTGGATTGAAATTTATAATATTCATCCCCCAAAGTGCATTTTACACATTTGAGTCCATTTCTTTTATTTTGGTAAATTAACTTATTCAAATATTAGGTTTATCTCACCATTGAAAATGCAATGGTATTAAAAATTCCTTAAAAAATAAAAGCATTGCATTATTTTATTTTTTAGAATTTGAAAGTTTTATAAGGAAAAATTCTTTGTTAACACTCAAGTGAATTTTAAATTTTAAATTTTTTTAATTGTCTCCATTACCAGAATGCAATTTGACATCACTTATATAATTTTTGTATGCAAACATTTTGATGAAATAAAACCGAATGTAATGGACTCTTATAAGAAGTTAGCCCCCTAACTTCTATCGCTATACGGTTGACCCAACATTGAAAAATGAGATTGAAATTTATAATATACATCCCCTAAAGTGTATTCTACACATTTGAGTCCATTGCTTTTATTTTGGGAAATTAACATATGCAAATATTAGTTTTATCTCACCATTGAAAATGCAATGGTATTAAAAATTATTTAAAAAATAAAAGCATTGCATTATTTTAATTTTTAGAATTCGAATGTTTTACCGAGGGGAAATTCTTCGTCAACACTTAATTGAATTTAAATTTTGTATTTTTTTTAATTTTCTCCTTTACCATAATGCAATTTGACATGATTTATATAATTTTTGTATACAAACATGTTAATGAAATAAAAGCGAATGCAATGGACTCAAATAAGAAGTTAGCCCATTAACTTTTAGTGCTATATGCTTGACCCAACATTGAAGTTTGAGATTGAAATTTATGATATACATCCCCTAAATGTATTTTACACATTTAAGTCCATTGCTCACCATTGAAAATGCAATGGTATTAAAAATTCTTTAAAAAATAAAAGCATTGCATTTTTTTAATTTTTAGAATTTGAAAGTTTTATAGGGAGAAATTATTCGTTAACACTCAAGTGAATTAAAATTTTTTAATTTTTTTAATTGACTCCATTACAACAATGCAAGTTGACATGATTTATAAAATTTTAGTATACAAACATGTTAACTAAATAAAAGCAAATACAATGCACTCTAATAAGAAATTAGCTCATTACGCTCTAGCGCTCTATGCTTGACTTGACATTGAAACCTGATATTGCAATTTATAATTTTTATCCCCTAAAGTGTATCTTACACATTTAAGTTCATTGCTTTTATTTTGGTAAATTAACATATTCAAATATTAGGTTTGTCTCACCATTGAAAATGCAATGGTATTAAAAATTATTAAAAAAATAAAAGCATTGCATTATTTTAATTTTTAGAATTCGAATGTTTTACTGGGGGAAATTCTTCATTAACACTTAAATGAATTTAAATTTTGTAATTTTTTTAATTGTCTTCATTACCATAATACAATTTGACATGATTTATATAATTTTTGTAGACAAACATGTTAATGAAATAAAAGTGAATGCAATAAACTCTAATATGAAGTTAGCCTAGTACGCTCTAAAACTATATGCTTGACCCAATATTAAAGCTTAGGATTGGAGTTTTTAATAATCATCCACTAAAGTGTATTTTGTACAATTGAGTCCATTACTTTTATTTGTGTTCAATTAACATATTTTAATATTATGTTTATCTCACCATTCAATATAACATGGTATTAATAAAATTTTATGGAATAAAACCATTGGATTATTTTAATTTTTAGAATTTTAAAGTCTTACAAGGAGAAAATTTTCCTTAATAGTTAAGTGAATTTAAATTTTGTAAGTTTTTTAATTGTCTCCATTACCACAATGGAATTTGGCATGATTTATATAATTTTAGTATACAATAATGTTAAAGAAATAGAAACGAATGTAATGGGCTCTCATAAAAAGTTAGCTCACTACACATTAGAACTTTAATCTTGACCCAACATTGAAGTTTGAGATTGCAATTTATAATAGTCATCCACTAAAGTGTATTTTGTAGAATTGAGTCCATTGCTTTTATTTTGGTAAATCATCATATTCAAATACTAGGTTTATCTCACTATTGAAAATGCAAAGGTATTACAAATTATTTAAAAATTAACAACACTGAACTTTTTAAATTTTTAGAATTTTAAAGTCTTACAGGGAGAAATTCTTCATTAATTCTCACATGAATTTAAATTTGTAATTTTTTTAATTTTCTCCATTACCATAATGCAATTTGGCATGATTTATATAAATTTAGTAGACAAACATGTTAATGAAATAAAAACGAATGCAATAGACTCTAATAAGAAGTTAGCCCAGCACGCTTTTGAGCTGTATACTTGTCCCAACATTGTAACTTGGGATTGCAATTTATAATAGTCATCTACTAAAGTGTATTTTGTAGAATTGTGTTGGTTACTTTTATTTTTGTTCAATTAACATATTCAAATATTACATTTATCTCACCATTCAAAATGCAATGGTATTAAAAATATTTTAAAAAATAAAAACATTACATCATTTTAATTTTTAGAATTTTAAAGTCTTACATAGAGAAATTCTTCGTTAATACTCAAATGAATTTAAATTTTGTAAGTTTTTTCATTGTCTCCATTATCACAATGCAATTTGACATGATTTATATAATTTTGGTATATAAACATGTTAATGAAAAAAAAGCAAATGCAATGGACTTTAATAAGAACTTAGCCCACTACATTTTAGAGCTATATGCTTGTCTCGACATTGAAACTTGGGATTGCAATTTATAATAGTCATCAGCTAAACTGTATTTTCTATAATTGATACAATTGAGTCAATTACTTTTATTTGTATTTAATTAACATATTCAAATATTATGTTTATCTCACCATTGAAAATGCAATGGTATTACAAATTTTTTAAAAAATAAAAAATTTGCATTATTTTAATTTTTAAAATTTCAAAGTCATAAAGGGAGAAATTGTTCATTAATACTCAAGCAAATTTAGATTTTGTTATTTTTTTAATTCTCACCATTACCTTAATAAAATTTGACATGATTTATGTAATTTTAGTATACATATATGTTAATTAAATAAAAGCAAATGCAATTGGCTCTAATAAGAAGTTAGCCCACTACGCTCTAGAGTTATATGCTTGACCCAACATTGAAGATTGAGATTGCAATTTATAATATTCATCCCCTAAAGTGCATTTCACACATTTAAGTCCATTGCTTTTATTTTGGTAAATTAACATATTCAAATATAAGATTTATCTCACCATTGAAAATGCAATGGTATTAAAAATTCCCTAAAAAATAAAAACATTGCATTATTTTAATTTTTATAATTTGAAAGTTTTATAGGGAGAAATTCTTCGTTAACACTCAAGTGAATTTAAAATTTTTAATTTTTTTAATTCTCTCCATGATTATAATGCAATTTGGCATCATTTATATAATTTTTGTATGCAAACATTTTGATGAAATGAAACTAAATGCAATGGACTCTAATAAGGATTCAGCCCATTAACTTCTAGCGCTATATGCTTGACCCAACATTGAAACATAAGATTGAAATTTATAATATACATCCCCTAAAATGTATTTTACACATTTGAGTCCATTGTTTTTATTTTGGTAAATTAACATATTTAAATATTAGTTTTATCTCACCATTGAAAATGCAATGGTATTAAAAATTATTTAAAAAATAAAAGCATTGCATTATTTTAATTTTTAGAATTCGAATGTTTTACTAGGGGGAAATTCTTCGTTAACACTCAATTGAATTTAAATTTTGTAATTTTTTTAATTCTCTCCTTTACCACAATGCAATTTGACATAATTTATATAATTTTTGTATGCAAACATGTTGATGAAATAAAAGCGATTGCAATGAACTCAAATAAGAAGTTAGCCCACTACGCTTTTGCGCTATATGCTTGACCCAACATTGAAGTTTGAGATTGAAATTTATAATATGCATCCCTTAAAGTGTATTTTACACATTTGAATCCATTGCTTTTATTTTGGTAAATTAACAAATTCAAATATTAGGTTTATCACACCATTGAAAATGCAATGGTATTAAAAATTCTTCAAAAAATGAAAAGATTGCATTATTTTAATATTTAAAATTTGAAAGTTTTATAGGGAGAAATTCTTCATTAACACTTAAGTGAATTAAAATGTTTTAATTTTTTTATTGTCTTCATTACAACAATGCAAGTTGACATGATTTATAAAATTTTAGTATACAAACATGTTAATTAAATAAAAGCGAATACAATGGACTTTAATAAGAAGTTAACCCCCAATGCTTTATAGCTATATGCTTAACCCAACATTGAAACTTGAGATTGCAATTTATAATATTTATCCCCTAACGTGCATTGTACACATTTTAGTCCATTTCTTTTATTTTGGTAAATTAACATATTCAAATATTAGATTTATCTCACCATTGAAAATACAATAGTATTAAAAATTATTTAAAAAATGAAAGCATTGCATTATTTTAATTTTTAGAATTCGAATGGTTTATCGGGGGAAATTCTTCATTAACATTCAAGTGAATTTAAATTTTGTAATTTTTTTAATGGTCTTCATTACCACAATACAATTTGACATGATTTATATAATTTTTGTAGACAAACATGTTAATGAAATAAAAATGAATGCAATAGACTCTAATTTGAAGTTAGCCTACTATGTTCTATAACTATATGCTTGACCCAACATTGAAGCTTAGGATTGCAGTTTTTAATAGTCATCCACTAAAGTGTATTTTGTACAATTGAGTCCATTACTTTTATTTGTGTTCAATTAACATATTTTAATATTATGTTTATCTCACCATTCAATATAACATGGTATTAAAAAATTTTTATGAAATAAAAACATTGCATTATTTTAATTTTTAGATTTTTAAAGTCTTACGGGGAGAAAGTTTTCATTAATAGTCAAGTGAATTTACATTTTGCAAGTTTTTAATTGTCTCCATTACATCAATGCAATTTGACATGATTTATTTAATTTTAATATACAAATATGTTAATTGAAGAAAAGTGAATCCAATGGACTCTAATAAGAACTTAGCTCATTACGCTCTAGAGCTATATGCTTGGGATTTCAATTTATAATAGTCATCGACTAAAGTGTTTTTTGTACAATAGAGTTGATTACTTTTATTTTTATTCAATTAACATATTCAAATATTACGTTTATCTCACTATTCAAAATGCAATGGTATTAAAAATTTTTTAAAAGATAAAAACATTGCATTATTTTAATTTTTAGAATTTTAAAGTCTTAGAGGGAGAAATTGTTCATTAATACTCAAGCGAATTTAGATTTTGTTATTTTCTTAATTGTCACCATTACCACAATAAAATTTAGCATGATTTATGTAATTTTAGTATACAAATATGTTAATTAAATAAAAGCAAATGCAATGGACACTTATAAGAACTTAGCCCACTACGCTCTAGATGCAATTTATAATAGTCATCCCTTAAATTGCATTTTATACATTTGAGTCTATTGCTTTTATTTTGGTAAATTAACATATTCAAATATTAGGTTTATTTTATCATTGAAAATGCAGTGGTATAAAAAATTAATTGAAAAATAAAAACATTGCATTATTTTAATTTTTAGAATTTTGAAGTCTTACAGGGAGAAATTCTTCGTTAATACTCAATTAAATTTAAATTTTGTAGTTTTTTTAATTGTCTCCATTACCACAATGCAATTTTACATGATTTATATAATTTTAGTAGACAAACATGTTAATGAAATAAAAGTGAATGCAATGGACTCTAATAAAAAGTTAACTGATTACGCTCTAGAACTATATCCTTGACTTAACATTGAAACTTGTGATTGAAATTTGTAGTAGTCATCCACTAAAGTTTATTTTATACAAAAGAGTCCATTGCTTTTATTTTGGTGAATTAACATATTCAAATTTTAGGTTTATCTCACCATTGAAAATGCAATGGAATTAAAAATTATTTAAAAAATAAAAATATTGCATTATTTTAATTTTTAGAATTTTAAACTCTTACAGGGAGAAATTTTTCGTTAATAGTCGAGTGAATTTAAATTTTGCAAGTTTTTTAATTGTCTCCATTACATCAATGCTATTTGACATGATTTATATAATTTTAGTATACAAACATGTTAATGAAATAAAAGCAAATGCAATGGACTTTAATGAGATGTTAGCTCACTACCCTCTAGAGTTATATGATTGATCCAACATTAAAGCTGCTCGGATTGGAATTTAAAGTAATCATCGACTAAAGTGTATTTTATACAAATCAGTCCATTGCTTTTATTTTGGTGAATTAACATATTCAAACTTTAGGTTTATCTCAGGATTGAAAATGCAATGGTATCAAAAATTATTTAAAAAAAAAGATTGCATTATTTTAATTTTTAGAATTTTAAAATCTTATAAGAAGAAATTTTTTGTTATTAGTCAAGTAAATTTAAATTTTGTAAATTTTTTAATTGTCTCCATTACCACAGTATAATTTGCCATGATTTATATAATTTTATTATACAAACATGTTAATGAAATAAAAGTGAATGCAATGGACTCTAATAAAAACTTAGCCCACTACGCTTTAGACCTATATGCTTGAACCAATATTGAAGCTTGAGATTTCAATTTATAATAGCCATCGACTAAAGTGTTTTTTGTACAATAAAGTCGATTACTTTTATTTTTGTTCAATTAGCATATTCAAATATTACGTTTATCTCACTATTTAAAATTCAATGGTATTAAAAAAATTTTAAAAGATAAAAACATTGCATTATTTTAATTTTTAGAATTTTAAAGTCTTAGAGGGAGAAATTGTTCGTTAATACTTGAGTGAATTTAAATTTTGTTATTTTTTTAATTGTCTCCATTACCATAATGCAATTTGATATGATTTATATAATTTTAGTATATAAACATGTTAATGAGATAAAAACGAATGCAATGGACTTTGATAAGATGTTAGCCCACTACCCTCTAGAGCTGTAAGTTTGATCCAACATTGAAGCTCAGGATTGGAATTTATAATAGTCATCCACTAAAGTGTATTTTGTACAATTGAGTGCCTTCCTTTTATTTTTGTTCAATCAATATGTTCAAATATTACGTTTATCCCACCATTCAAAATACAATGGTATTAAAAAAATTTTAAAAAATAAAAACATTGCATCATTTGAATTTTAATAATTTTAAAGTCTTACAGGGACAAATTCTTCATTAATACACAAGTGAATTTAAATTTTGCAATTTTTTTAATTGTCTCCATTACCAGAATGCAATTTGACACGATTTATATAATTTTAGTATACAAACATGTTAATTAAAGAAAAGTGAATAAAAGGGACTCTAATAAGAAGTTAATCCACTACACTCTAGAGCTATATACTTGACCCAGCATTGAAACTTGGGAGTGGAATTTATAACAGTCATCCACTAAAGTGTATTTTGTACAATTGAGTCCATTTCTTTTATTTATGTTCAATTAACTTATTCAAATATTATGTTTATCTCACCACTAAAAATGCAATGGTATTAAAAAAATTTTTAAAAATTAAAACATTGAATTATTTTGATTTTTAGAATTTTAAAGTCTTACAAAGACAAATTCTTCGTTAATACTCAAGTTAATTTAAATTTTGTAAGTTTTTTAATTGTCTCAATTACCACAATGCAATTTGACATGATTTATATAATTTTAGTAGACAAACATGTTAATTAAAGAAAAGCGAATCCAATGGACTCTAATAAGAATTTAGCCCACTACACTTTAAAGCTATATGCTTGAACCAATATTGAAGTTTGGGATTTCAATTTATAATAGCCATCGACTAAAGTGTTTTTTGTACAATAGAGTTGATTATTTTTATTTTTGTTCAATTAACATATTCAAATATTACATTTATCTCACTATTCAAAATGCAATGGTATTAAAAAAAATTTTAAAAGATAAAAACATTGCATTATTTTAATTTTTAGAATTTTGAAGTCTTAGAGGAAGAAATTGTTCGTTAATACTCAAGTGAATTTAAATTTTGTTATTTTTTTAATTATCTCCATTACCACAAAGCAATTTGACATGATTTATATAATTTTAATAGACAAACATGTTAATGAAATGAAAGTGAATGCAATGGATTCTAATAAGAAGTTAGCATATTACACTTTAGAACTATATGTTTGACCTAACATTAAAGCTTACAATTGGAATTTGTTGTAGTCATCCACTAAAGTTTATTTTATACAAATGAGTCCATTGCTTTTATTTTGGTGAATTAATATATTCAAATTTTAGGTTTATCTCACCATTGAAAATACAATGGAATTAAAAATTATTTAAAAAATAAAAATATTTCATTATTTTAATTTTTAGAATTTTAAAGTCTTATGGGGAGAAAGTTTTTGTTAATAGTCAAGTGAATTTAAATTTTGCAAGTTTTTTAATTGTCTCCATTACATCAATGCAATTTGACATGATTTATATAATTTTAGTATACAAACATGTTAATAAAATAAAAGCGAATGCAATGGACTTTAATAAGATGTTAGCTCATTACCTTCTAGAGTTATATGCTTGATCTAACATTGAAGCTACTCAGATTGGAATTTAAAATAATCATCCACTAAAGTGTATTTTATACAATAAAGTCCATTGCTTTTATTTTGGTGAATTAACATATTCAAATTTTAGGTTTATCTCAGGATTGAAAATGCAATGTTATCAAAAATTATTTTAAAAAAAAGATTGCATTATTTTAATTTTTAGAATTTTAAAATTTTATAAGGAGAAATTTTTTGTTATTAGTCAAGTGAATTTAAATTTTGTAAGTTTTTTAATTGTCTCCATTATCACGATATAATTTGCCATAATTTATATAATTTTAGTATACAAACATGTTAATGAAATAAAGGTGAATGCAATGGACTCTAATAAGAACTTATCCCCTATGTTTTAGAGGTATATGCTTAAACCAACATTAAGGCTTGAGATTGCAATTTATAGTAGTCATCAACTAAAGTGTTTTTTGTACAATAGAGTTGATTACTTTTATTTTTGTTCAATTAACATATTCAAATATTACATTTATCTCACTATTCAAAATGCAATGGTATTAAAAATTTTTTAAAAGATAAAAACATTGCATTATTTTAATTTTTAGAATTTTAAAATCTTAGAGGGAGAAATTGTTCGTTAATACTCGAGTGAATTTAAATTTTGTTATTTTTTTTAATTGTCTCCATTACCACAATGCAATTTGACATGATTTATATAATTTTAGTATACAAACATGTTAATTAAATAAAAACGAATGCAATGGACTTTAACAAGAAGTTAGCCCACTACACTCTAGAGCTACATGCTTGACCTAATATTAAAGTTTGGGATTGGAATTTATAATAGTCATCCACTAATGTGTGTTTTGTATAATTGAGTCGACTACTTTTATTTGTATTCCATTAACATATTCAAATATCATGTTTATCATCTCACCAGTCAAAATGCAATGGAATTAATAATATTTTAAAAAATAAAAACATTGCATTATTTTAATTTTTAGAATTTTAAAGTCTTACAAAGAGAAATTCTTCGTTAATACTCAAATGAATTTAAATTTTGTAAGTTTTTTAATTGTCTCCATTATTACAATGCAATTTGACATGATTTATATAATTTTAGTATACAAACATGTTAATGAAAGAAAAGTAAATGCAATGGACTTTAATAAAAACTTAGCCCACTACGTTTGAGAGCTATATGCTTGACCCAATATTGAAACTTGGGATTGCAATTTATAATAGTCATCAACTAAGGTGTATTTTTGTACAATTGAGTCAATTACTTTTATTTGTATTCAATTGACATATTCAAATATTACGTTTATCTCACCATTGAAAATGCAATTGTATTACAAATTTTTTTAAAAATAAAAAATTTTCATTATTTTAATTTTTAGAATTTTACAGTCTTAGAGGGAGAAATTGTTCATTAATACTCAAGCAAATTTAGATTTTGTTATTTTTTTAATTGTCACCATTACCACAATAAAATTTGACATGATTTATGTAATTTTAGTATACAAATATGTTAATTAAATAAAAGCAAATGCAATGGACTCTTATAAAAACTTAGCCCACTACGCTCTAGTGCTATATGCTTGACCTAATATTGAAACTTGAGATTGCAATTTATAATAGTCATCCCCTAAATTGCATTTTATACATTTGAGTCCATTACTTTTATTTTGGTAAATTAACATATTCAAATATTAGGTTTATTTTATCATTGAAAATGTAGTTGTATACAAAATTATTTGAAAAATAAAAGAATTGTGTTATTTTAATTTTTAGAATTTTGAAGTCTTAGAGGGAGAAATTCTTCATTAATACTCAATTGAAAGTAAATTTTATAATTTTTTTAATTGTCTCCATTACCACAATGCAATTTAACATTATTTATATAATTTTAGTATATAAACATGTTAATGAAATAAAAATGAATGCAATGGACTCTTATAAGATGTTACCCATTACCCTCTAGAGCTATATGCTTGATCCAACTTTGAACCTTGCGATTGGAATTTATAATAGTCATCCACTAAAGTGTATTTTGTACAATTGAGTGCTAAACTTTTATTTTTGTTTGATTAACATATTCAAATATTACGTTTATCCAACCATTCAAAATGCAATTGTTTTAAAAAAAATTTAAAAAATAAAACCATGGCTTTATTTTAATTTTTAGAATTTTAAAATCTTATAGGGAGAAATTCTTCGTTAATACTCAAGTGAATTTAAATTTTGTACTTTTTTTAATTGTCTCCATTACCACAATACAATTTGACATGATTTATATAATTTTAGTATACAAAAAATTTAATTAAAGAAAAGCAAATGGAATGAACACTAATAAGAAGTTAGCCCACTATGATCTAGAGCTATATGTTTGACCCAACATTGGAGCTCGAGATTGTAATTTATAATAGTCATCCCCTAAAGTTTATTTTATCCATTTGTGTCCATTGCTTTTATTTTGGTAAATTAACAATTTCAAATATTAGGTTTATCTCACCATTGAAAATGCAATGGTATTAAAAATTATTTAAAAGATTAAAACATTACATTATTTAAATTTTTAGAATTTTAAAGTTTTAGAGAGAGAAATTCTTTGTTAATACTCAAGTGAATTTAAATTTTATAATTTTTTTAATTATCTCGATTATCACAATGCAATTCAACATGATTTGTATAATTTTAGTATACAAACATGTTAATTAAGTCCATCACCAAGTTGACTAAAGTGTATTTTGTACAATTGAGTCTATTACTTTTATATGTGTTCAATTAACAGATTTAAATATTATGTTTATCTCACTATTCAAAATGCAATGGTATTATGAATTTTTTAAAAAGTAAAAAGATTGCATTATTTTAATTCTTAGAATTTTAAAATCTTAGAGGGAGAAATTCTTCGTTAATACTCAAGTTAACTTAAATTTTGTAATTTTTTTGTTTCTCTCCATTTCCACTATGCAATTTGACATGAATTATGTAATTATAGTATACAAACATACTAATTAAATAAAGCAAATGCAATGGACTCCAATAATAAGTTATTGTATTGCCTCCTGAAGCTAAATGCTTGAACCAACATTGAAATTTGGAGTTGATATTTATAATATCATCCATTAACGAGTATTTTATACGCTCTATTTCATTACTTGTATTTTTGTTCATTTAACATATTCAAATATTAAGTTTTCTCTTGATTCAAAATGCAATGGTATTAAAAATTATTTAGAAAATAAAAACATTGCATTATTTTAATTTTTAGAATTTTAAAGTTTTACAGGGAGAAATTCTTCGTTAATACTCAAGTGAATTTAAATTTCATAATTTTTATTAATTGTCTTTATTACCACAAAGCAATTTAACATGATGTATATAATTTTAGTATATAGACGTGTTAATTAAATTAAAGCAAATGCAATAGATTCTAATAAGAAGTTAGCCCACTCCTCTCTAAAGTAATATGTTGGCCCAACATTAATACTTAGGATTGCTATTTATAATATTCATCTACTAAAGTGTATTTTATACAATTGAGTTGATTACTTGTATTTTTGTTTAATTAATAAATTCAAATATGATTTTCATAAAGAAACATGTTGTTTAAATAAAAGCGAATGCAATAGAGTCTAATAAGAAGTTAGCCCACTACACTCTAGAGCTCTATGATTGACACAACATTGAATCTTGAGATTGAAATTTATAATTGTCATCCACTAAAGTGTATTTTGTACAATTGAGTGTCTTACTTTAATTTTTGTTTGATTAATATATTCAAATATTATGTTTATTCCACCATTCAAAATGTAATGGCACTAAAAAAATTTTAAAAAATGAGAACATTGCATTATTTTAATTTTTGGAATTTGAAAATCTTGCAGGGATAAAATCTTCATTAATACACAAGTGAATTTAAATTTTGCAATTTTTTTTAATTTTCTCCATTACCATAATGCAATTTGACACTATTTATATAATTTTAGTATACAAACATGTTAATTAAAGAAAAGCAAATGGAATGGACTACAATAAGAAGTTAGCCCACCACCCTCTAGAGTTATATGCTTGATCCAACATTAAAACTTAAGATTGAAATTTATAATAGTGATCCACTCAAGTGTATTTTGTACAATTAAGTCCAATACTTTTATTTGTGTTTAATTAACAAATTCAAATATTACTTTTATCTCACCATTCAAAATGCAATGGTATTATGAATTTTTTAAAAAATAAAAACATTGCATTATTTTAATTCTTAGAATTTTAAAGTCTTACAGGGATAAATTCTTTGTTAATACTCACATGAATTTAAATTTTGTAAGTTTTTTAATTGTCTCCATTGCCACAATGCAATTTGACATGTTTTATATAATTTTCATATAGAAACAAGTTAATTAAATAAAACCAAAAACAATGGACTCTAATAAGAAGCTAGCCCACTACACTTTAGAGCTCTACGTTTGACACAACATTGAAATTTGGGATTGGAATTTATAATTGTCATCCATTAAAGTGTATTTTGTACAATTGAGTGTCTTACTTTAATTTTTGTTTGATTAACATATCCAAATATTATGTTTATTGCACCATTCAAAATGCAATGGTACTAAAAAAATTTCAGAATTTTAAAGTTTTATAAGGAGAAATTCTTCATTAATACACAAGTGAATTTAAATTTTGCAATTTTTTTAATTTTCTCCATTACCACAATGCAATTTGACATGATGTACATAATTTTAGTATACAAACATGGTGATTAAAGAAAAGCAAATGGAATGAACTCTAATAAGAAGTTTGCTCACCACCCACTAGAGCCATATGCTTGATCCAACATTGAAGCTTGGGATTGGAATTTATAATAGTAATTCACTAAAGTGTATTTTGTACAATTAAATTTCTTACTTTTATTTTTGTTCAATTAACATATTCAAATATTACGTTTATCCCACCATTCAAAATGCAATGTTATTAAAAAAATTTTTAAAAAATAAAAACATTGTGTTATTTTAATTTTTAGAATTTTAAGGTCTTAAAGGGAGAAATTCTTTGTTCATACTCAAGTGAAATTAAATTTTGGAATTTTTTTAATTGTCTCGATTACCATAATGCAATTTGACATGATTTATATAATTTTGATCTACAAATATATTACTTATGAAAAAGCAAATACAATGGACTCTTATAACAATCTTCATCACTCCTTTCAAGAGCAATATGCTTGACTCAACATTGATGCTTAGGATTGCTAATTATAATATTCATCCACTAAAGTGTATTTTATACAATTGAGTCTATTACTTGTATTTTTGTTCAATTAACATATCAAATATTATGTTTTTCTCACCATTCAAATGTAATGGTATTAACAATAAATTTAAAAATCAAAACATCGTAGTTTTTCAATTTTTAGAATTTTAAAATCTTATAAGGATAAATGCTTTGTTAGTAATCAGTTGAATTTAATTTTTGTAATTATCTTAATTGTCTCATTTGTGACAATGCAATTTCAAATGATTAATATAATTTTAGTTTAAAAATATATTACTTAAGAAAAAGCCAATGTGATGGACTTTAATAAAAAACTTCCCCACTCCCCTCAAGAGCAATATGCTTCACCCAACATTGATTTTTGGGATTACTAATTATAAAATTCATCCATTAAATTGTATTTTATACAACTGAGTCCATTACTTGTATTTTTGTTCAATTAACATATTCAAATATTATGTCTTTATCACCATTCAAATGCAATAGCATTTCTAATAAATTTAAAAATCAAAACATTACAACTTTTCAATTTTTAGAATTTTAAAGTCTTATAGGGATAAATGCAATGTTAATAATTAATCGAATTTAACTTTTGTAATTTTTTTAATTGTCTCCTTTGCAACAAGACTTTTTCAAAAGATTTATATAATTTTAATTTAAAAATATAGTACTTAAGAAAAAGCAAATGCAATGGACTATAACAAAAAGTTTCCTCACTCCCCTCAAGAAAAATATGCATCACCTAACATTAAAACTTGAAATTGTTATTTATAATATTCATGCACTAATGTGTATTCTATACAATTGAGTCCATTACTTGTATTTTTGTTCAAATAACATATTCAAATATTATATTTTTCTCACCATTCAAATGCAACAACATTAACAATAAATTTAAAAATCAAAACATTATATGTTTTCAATTTTTAGAATTTTAAAGCCTTATAAGGACAAATACATTGTAAATAATTAGTTGAATTTAAATTTTGTAATTTTTTTAATTGTCTGCTTTGCCACAATGCAATTTGAAATGATTTATATAATTTTAGTCTAAAAATATATTACTTAAGATCAAGCAAATGCAATGGCCTTTAATAAAAGGTTTCCCCACACCCCTCAAGAGTAATATGCTTGACCCAACATTGAAACTTGAGATTCCTATTTATAATATCCATCCACTAAAGTGTATTTTATACAATTAAGTCCATTACTTGTATTTTTGTTCAATTAACAAATTCAAATATTATATTTTTCTCACCATCGAAATGTAATGCCATTTACAATAAATTTAAAAATCAAAACATTGCAATTTTTCAATTTTTAGAATTCTAAATTCTTATAGGGATAAATGCATTGTTAATAATTAGTTGAATTTAACTTTTGTAACTTTTTAATTATCTTCTTTACAACAATGCTATTTCAAATGATTTATATGATTTTAGTTTAAAAATATATTATTTAAAAAAAAGAAAATAGAATGAACTCTAATAAGAAGTTTCCCCACGCCCCTCAAGAGCAATATACTTGACCCAACATTGAGGCTTGAGATTGCTAATTATAATATTCTTCCACTAAAGTGTATTTTATACAATTGAGTCCATTTCTTGTATTTTAGTTCAATTTGCGTATTTAAATATTATACTTTTCTCACCATTCAAATGTAATGGCGTTAATAATAAATTTAAAAATCAAAACAATGCACTTTTTCAATTTTTAGAATTCTAAAGTCTTATAGGGATAAAGGCACTGTTAATAATCAACTGAATTTAACTTTTGGAATTTCTTTAATAGTGTCCTTTATGACAATGCTATTTAAAATGATTTATATAATTTTAGTCTAAAAATATATTACTTAAGAAAAAGCAAATGCAATGGACTCTCAAAAGAAGTTTCTCCACTTCCCTTAAGAGCAATATGCTTGAACCAACATTGAAACTTGAGATTGCTATTTATAATATTTATCCACTAAAGTGTATTGTATATAATTAAATCCATTACCTATATTTTTGTTGGAATAACAAATTCAAATATTATATTTTTCACACCTTCCAAATGCAATGGTATTAACAATAAACTTAAAAATCAAAAAATTGCACTTTTTCAATTTTTAGAATTTTACACTCTTATAGGGACAAATGCATTGTAAATAATCAGTTGAATTTAAATTTTGTAATTTTTTTAATTGTCTCCCTTGCCACAATGCAATTTGAAATGATTTATATAATTTCAGTCTACAAATATATTATTTAAGACCAAGCAAATGCAATAGACTCTAATAAGAGGTTTCCCCACTCCCCTCAAGAGCAATATGTTTGACCTAACATTGAAACTTGGGAGTACTATTTATAATATTCATCCACTAAAGTGTATTTTATACAATTTAGTCCATTACATGTATTTTTGTTCAATTAACATATTCAAATAATATGTTTTTCTCACCATTCAAATGCAATGACATTAATAATAAGTTTAAAAATCAAAACATTACACTTTTTCAATTTTTAGAATTCTAAAGTCTTATAAGGATCAAGACATTATTAATAATCAATTGAATTTAACTTTTGAAATATCTTTAATACTCTTATTTGCAACAATGCTATTTGAAATTATTTATATGATTTTAGTCGAAAAATATATTTCTTAAGAAAAAGAAAAAGCAATGGACACTAATCAAAAGTTTCCCCATGCCCCTCATGTGCAATATGCTTGACCCAACTTTTGAGACTTGGGATTGCTATTTATAATATTATTCCACTAAAGTGTATTTTATACAATTGAGTCCATTCCATGTATATTTGTTCAAGTAATGTATTCAAATATTATATTTTTTTCACTTTTCAAATTAAATGGCATTAACAATAAATTTAAAAATCAAAACATTGCACTTTTTCAATTTTTAAAATTCTAAGGTCTTATAGGAATAAAGGCATTGGTAATAATTATTTGAATTTAACTTTTGGAATTTCTTTAATGGTCTCCTTTGTGACAATGCTATTTGAAATGATTTATATAATTTTAGTCTAAAAATATATTACTTAAGAAAAAACGAATGCAATGGACTCTAATTAGAAATTTCCCCACTCCCCTCAGGAGCAATATGCTTGACCCAACATTGAAGTTTGGAATTGCTATTTATAATATTCATCCACTAAAATGTATCATATACAATTGAGTCTATTACCTACATTTTTGTTCAAATAACAAATCCAAATATTATGTTTTTCTCAATATTCAAATGCAATGACATTAACAATAAATTTCAAAATCAAAACATTACACTTTTTCAATTTTTAGAATTCTAAAGTCCTATAGGGATAAAGACATTGTTAACAATCAATTGAATTTAACTTTTGGAATTTTTTTAATAGTCTCCTTTGCGACAAATTCAAATATTATGTTTTTGTCACGATTGAAATGTAGTGACATTAATAATAAATTTAAAAATCAAAACATTATATTTTTTCAATTTTTAGAATTTTAATGTCTTATAGGGACAAATGCATTGTAAATAATTAATTGAATTTAAATTTTGTAATTTTTTAATTGTCTTTTTTGCCATAATGCAATTTCAAATGATTTATATAATTTTGGTCTACAAATATATTACTTAAGAACAAGCAAATGCAATGGACTCTAATAAAAAGTTTCCCCACACCTTTCAAGAGCAATATGTTTGACCCAACATTAAAACTTGGGAGTACTATTTATAATATTCATCCACTAAAGTGTATTTTATACAATTCAGTCCATTACATGTATTTTTGTTCAATTAACATATTCAAATATTATGTTTTTCTCACCATTCAAATGCAATGAAATTAACAATAAGTTTAAAAATCAAAACATTGCACTTTTTCAATTTTTAGAATTCTAAAGTCCTATAGGGATAAAAACATTGTTAATAATCAATTGAATTTAACTTTTGGAATTTCTTTAATAGTCTCCTTTGCGACAATGCTATTTGAAATGATTTATATAATTTCAGTCTAATATATTACTTAAGAAAAGCAAATGCAATCGACTCTCAAAAGAAGTTTCCCTACTCCCCTCAAGAGCAATATGCTTGATCCAATCTTGAAACTTGGGATTGCAATTTATAATATTCATCTCATAAATGCATTTTATACAATTGAGTCCATTACTTGTATTTTTGTTCAAATAACAAATTCAATTATTATGTTTTTGTCATGATTCAAATGAAATGACATTAACAATAAATTTAAAAATCAAAATATTATAATTTTTCAATTTTTAGAATTTTAAAGTCTTATAGGGATAAATGCATTGTAAATAATCAGTTGAATTTAAATTTTGTAATTTTATTAATTGTCTCCTTTGCCACAATGGAATTTGAAATGATTTATATAATTTTAATCTAAAAATATATTACTAAAGAAAAAGCAAATGCAATAGATGCTAATAAGAACCTTCTCTACTCCCCTCAAGAGCAATATGTTTGACCCAACATTGAAGTTTGAGATTGCTAATAATAATATTTATCCACTAAAGTGTATTTTATACAATTGAGTACATTACCTATAATTTTGTTCAAATAACAAATTCAATTATTATGTTTTTCTCATGATTCAAATGCAATGGCATTAACAATAAATTTTAAAATCAAAATGTTGCAATTTTTCAATTTTTAGAATTTTAAAGTCTTATATGGATAAATGCATTGTTAATAATTAGTTCAATTTAACTTTTGTAATATTCTGAGTTGTCTCCTTTGCAATAATGTTGTTTCATATGATTTATATAATTTTAGTCTAAAAATCTATTACTTCAGAAAAAACAAATGTAATGGACCCTAACAAAAAGTTTCCCCACTCCCCTCAATAGCAATATGCTTAACCCAACATTGAAGCTTGGGATTGCTATTTATAATATTTATCCATTAAATTGTATTTTATACAATTGAGTCCATTACATGTATTTTTGTTCAATTAACATATTCAAATATTATATTTTTCTCATCATTCAAAAATACAGTGAGATTAACAATAAATTGAAAAATCAAAAGGTTGTATTTTTTCAACTTTTTCAATTTTAAAAGCTTATAGGGATTTATGCATTGACAATAATTAGTTGAATTCAAATGCAATGACATTAACAGTAAATTTAAAAATCAAAACATTGCACTTTTTTAATTTTTAGAATTCTAAAGTCCTATAGAGATAAAGACATTGTTAATAATCAATTGAATTTAACATTTGTAATTTCTTTAATAGTCTCCTTCGTGACAATGCTATTTGAATTGATTTATATAATTTTAGTTTAAAAATATATTACTTAAGAAAAAATAAATGCAATGGACTCTAATAAAAAATTTCCCCACTCTTGTCAATAGCAATATACTTGACCCAAAATTAAAGTTTAGGATTGCTATTTATAATATTCATCCACTAAAATGTATTTTATACAATTGAGTTCATTACTTGTATTTTTGTTCAAATAACAAATTCAAATATTATGTTTTTCTCACAATTCAAATGCAATGGCATTAACAAAAAATTTTAAAATCAAAACATTTCACTTTTTCAACTTTTAGAATTTTAAAGTCTTATATGGATAAATGCATTGTTAATAATCAATTGAATTTAACTTTTGGAATTTCTTTAATAATCTCATTTACGACAATGTTATTTGAAATGATTTATAATTTTTGTTTACAAATATATTACTTAAAAAAAAAAACACATGGAATGGACTCTCAAAACAAGTTTCCCACTCCTCTTAAAAGCAATATTCTTGACCCAACATTGAAACTTGGGATTGCTATTTATATTATTCATCAACTAAAGTGTATTGTATACAATTAAATCCATTGCCTGTATTTTTGTATGAATAACAAATTCAAATATTATATTTTTCTCACCATTCAAATACAATGACATTAAGAATAAACTTAAAAATAAAAAAATTGTATTTTTTCAATTTTTAGAAATTTTAAGTCTTATGGGGACAAATGCATTATAAATAATCAATTGAATTTAAATTTTGTAATTTTTTAATTGTCTCCTTTGTCACAATACAATTTGAAATGATTTATATAATTTTAGTCTACAAATATATTACTTGTGAACAAGCAAATGCAATGGACTCTAATAAGAAGTTTCCCCACTCCCCTTAAGAGCAATATGCTTAACTCAACATTGAAACTTGGGATTGCTATTTATAATATTCATCGACTAAAGTAAAATTTATAGTATTTAGTCCATTACCTGTATTTTTGTTAAATTAATATATTCAAATATTATGTTTTTCTCACCATTCAAATGCAATGGCATTAACAATAAGTTTAAAAATCAAAACATTGCACTTTATCAATTTTTATAATTGTAAAGTCCTATAGGGATAAAGACATTGTTAATAATCAATTGAATTTAACTTTTCAAATTTCTTTAATAGACTCCTTTGCGACAATGCTATTTTAAATGATTTATATAATTTTAGTTTAAAAATATATTACTGAAGAAAAAGCAAATGCAATGGACTCTAATTAGAAGTTTTCCCACACCCCTCAAGAGCAATATGCTTGACCCAACTTTTGAGGCTTGGGATTGCTATTTATAATATTCATCCACTAAAGTGTATTTTACACAAGTGAGCCCATTAATTGTACTTTTGTTCAAATAACAAATTCAAATATTATACTTTTCTCACCATTGAAATGCAATGGCATTAACAATAAATTTCAAAATCAAAACATTACATTTTTTCAATTTTAATAATTTTAAAATCTTATAAGAAAAAATGCATTGTAAATAATTAATTGAATTTAAATTTTGTAATTTTTTTAATTATCCTTACTACCATGATGTAATTTGAAATGATTTATATAATTTTAGTCTACAAATATATTACTTATGAACAAGCAAATGAAATCGACTTTGATAAGAAGTTTGCCCACTCCCCTCAAGAGCAATATGCTTAACTCAACATTGAAGCATGAGATTGCTATTTATAATATTCATTCATGAAAGTGTATTTTATACAATTCAGTCCATTACCTATTCTTTTGTTCAATTAACATATTCAAATATTATATTTTTCTCAACATTCAAATGCAATGGCATTTACAACAAATTTAAAAATCAAAACGTTGCAATTTTTCAATTTTTAGAATTTTAAAGTCTTATATGGATAAATGCATTGTTAATAATCAGTTGAATTTAACTTTTGCAATTTTTTGAGTTGTCTCCTTTGCGATAATGTTGTTTCAAATGATTTATATAATTGTATTATAAATATCTATTATTTAAGAAAAAGCAAATGCAATGGACCTTAACAAGAAGTTTCTCCACTCTCTTTGAGAGCAATATACTTGACTTAACATTGAAATCTGAGATTGATATTTATAATATTCATCCACTAAAGTCTTATAGGAATAAAGACATTGTTAATAATCAATTGAATTTAACTTTTGCAATTTCTTTAATAGTCTCCTTTGCGACAATACGATTTGAAATGATTTATATAATTTTAGTCTAAAAATTTATTAGTTAAGAAAAAGCAAATGCAATGGACTCAATCAAAAGTTTCCCCACTCCCCTCAAGAGCAATATACTTGATGCAACATTAAAACTTGGGATTGTTATTTATAATATTCATCCATTAAAGTGTATTTTATACAATTGAGTCCATTGCTTGTATTTGTGTTCAATTAACAAATTCAAATATTATATTTTTCTCACCATTCAAATGCATACGCATTTGGAATAAATTTAAAAATCAAAACATTGCAATTTTTGAATTTTTAGAATTTTAAATTCCTATAGGGATAAATGTGTTGTTGATAATAAATTGAATTTCACTTTCGTAATTTTTTTAATTGTCTCGCTTGCGACAATGCTATTTGAAATGATTTATATAATTTTAATCTAAAAATATATTACTTAAGAAAAAGAAAATGGAATGGACTCTAATAAGTAGTTTCCCCACGCCCCTCAAGAGTAATATACTTGACCCAACAATGAAGTTTGGAATTGCTATTTATAATATTCATTCAAGAAAGTGTATTTTACACAATTGAGTCCATTACTTGTATTTTTGTTCAAATAACAAATTCAAATATTATGTTTTTCTCACAATTTAAATGCAATGACATTAACAAAAAATTTAAAAATTAAAACATTACATTTTTTCAATTTTTTTAATTTTAAAATCTTATAAGGACAAATGCATTGTAAATAATCAATTGAATTTAAATTTTGTAATTTTTTTTAATTGTCTCTTTATTCACAATGCAATTTGAAATGATTTATATAATTGTAGTCTACAAATATATTACTTAAAAACAAGCAAATGAAATAGACTCTAATAAGAAGTTTCCCCACTCCCCTCAAGAGCAGTATGCTTGGCCCAACATTAAAACTTGGGATTGCTATTTATAATATTCATCCATTAAAGTGTATTTCATACAATTCAGTCCATTACCTATTTTTTTGTCAAATTATCATAGTCAAATATTATATTTTATCTCGCCATTCAAATGCAATGGCATTTACAATAAATTTAAAAATCAAAACGTTGCAATTTTTCAATTTTTAGAATTTTAAAGTCTTATATGGATAAATGCATTGTTAATAATCAGTTGAATTTAATTTTTGTAATTTTTTGAGTTGTCTCCTTTGCAATAATGTTGTTTCAAATGATTTATATAATTTTAGTTTAAAAATCTATTACTTAAGAAAAAGTAAATGCAATGGACCCTAACAAAAAGTTTCCCCACTCCTCTCGAGAGCAATATGGTTAACCCAACATTAAAGCCTGAGATTGATATTTATAATATTCATCCACTAAAGTGTATTTTATAAAATTGTGTCCATTACTTGTATTTTTGTTCAATTAGCATATTTAAATATTATGTTTTTCTCACCATTCAAATGCATAGGTATTTAGAATAAATTTAAAAATCAAAACATTACAATTTATCAATTTTTAAAATTTTAAATTCTTATAAGGATAAATGTGTTGTTAATAATAAGTTTAATTTAACTTTCGTAATTTTTTTAATTGTTTCATTTGCGACAATGTTATTTGAAATGATATATATAAATTTAGTCTAAAAATATATTACTTAAGAAAAAGAAAATGGAATGGACTCTGATAAGAAGTTTCCCCACTCCATTTAAGAGCAATATGCTTGACCTAACATTAAGGCTTGAGATTGCTAATTATAATATTTTTCCACTAAAGTGTACTTTATACAATTAATTCCATTCCATGTATTTTTGTTCAATTAACATATTCAAATATTATGTTTTTCTCACCATTCAAAATGCAATGGGATTAACAATAATTTAAATATCAATACATTACACTTTTTCAATTTTAGAACTCTAAAGTCCTATAGGGATAAAGACATTGTTAATAATCAATTGTATTTAACTTTTGGAATTTATTTAATAGCATCCTTTGCAACAATGAAATGATTTATATAATGTTAGTCTACAAATATATTACTTATAAACAAGCAAATGCAATGAACTCCAATAAGAAGTTTCTCCACTCCCCTCAAGAGCAATATGCTTGACCCAACATTGAAGCCTATGATTGCTATTTATAATATTCATCCACTAAAGTGCATTTTACACAATTAAGTCCATTACCTGTATTTTTGTTTAATTAACAAATTCAAATATTATGTATTTCTTAGGATTCAAATGCAATGACATTTACAATAAATTTAAAAATCAAAACATTTTACTTTTTTTACTTTTAGAATTCTAAAGTCCTATAGGGATAAAGACATTATTAATAATTAATTAAATTTAACTTTTTTAATTTCTTTAATATTCCCCCTTGCGAGAATGCTATTTGAAATAAATTACATAATTTTAGTCTAAAAGTATATTACTTAAGAAAAAGCAAATGCAATGGACTTTAATTAGAAGTTTCCTCACTCCTCTTAAGAGCACTATGCTTGACCCAACATTAAAGTCTAGGATTGCTATTTATAATAATCACCGACAAAAGTGTATTATATACAATTGAGTTCATTACTTGTATCTTGTTCAATTAACATATTCAAATACTATGTTTTTCTCATTGTTCAAATGTAATGGCAATAACAATAAATTAAAAAAAAATCAAAACATTATATTTTTTTAATTTTTAGAATTTTAAAGTCTCATAAGGACAAATGCGTTGTAAATAATCAATTGAATTTAAATTTTGTAATTTTCTAATTGTCTCCTTTGCCACAACGCAATTTAAAATAATTTATATCATTTTAGTCTACAAATATATTACTTAAGAACAAGCAAATGCAATGGACTCTAATAAAAAGTTTCCTTACTCCCCTTGGGAGCAATATGCTTGACCCAACATTGAAGCTTAGGATTGCTACTTATAATATTCATCCATTAAAGTGTATTTTATAAAATTCAGTCTATTACCTGTATTTTTGTTCAATTAACATATTTAAATATTATATTTTTGTCACCATTCAAATTCAATGGCATTTACAATAAATTTAAAAATCAAAACATTGCAATTTTTCAATTTTTAAAATCTTAAAGTCATATATGGATAAATACATTACTAATAATTAGTTGAATTTAACTTTGGTAATTTTTTTAATTGTCTCCTTTGCCACAAAGCAATTTGAAATGATTTATATAATTTTAGTCTAAAAATCTATTACTTAACAAAAAGAAATTACAATGGACTCTAACAAGAAGTTTCCCCACTCCCCTCAAGAGTAATATGCTTAACCCAACATTGAAGCGTAGGATTGCTATTTATGATATTCATCCACTAAATGTATTTTATACATTTAAGTCCCCTACTTGTAATTTTGTTCAATTAACATACTCAAATGCAATGACATTAACAATAAATTTAAAAATCAAAACATTGGACTTTTTCAATTTTTAGAATTCTAAATCCCTATAGGGATAAAGGTTTTGTTAATAATCAATTGAGTTTAACTTTTTTAATTTCTTTAATAGTCCCCTTTACGTGAATGTTATTTGAAATAATTTACATAATTTTAGTCTAAAAATTATTACTTAAGAAAAACTAAATGTAATGGACTTTAATTAGAAGTTCCCCTGCTCCCTTCAAGAGCAATATGCTTGACCTAACATTGAAGCCTGAGATTGCTCTTTACAATAATCACCCGCTAAAGTGTATTATATACAATTGAATCCATTACATGTATTTTTGTTCAATTAACATATTCAAATATTATCTTTTTCTCCTCGTTCAAATGCAATGGCAATATCAATAAATTAAAAAATCAAAACATTATATTTTTTTTAATTTTTAGAATTTTAAAGTCTTTTAGGGTCAAATGTGTTGTAAATAATCAGTTGAATTTAAACTTTGTAATTTTCTAATTGTCTCCTTTGCCTCAACATAATTTGAAATGATTTATATCTTTTTAGTCTACAAATATATTACTTAAGAACAAGCAAATGCAATAGAGTCGAATAAAAAGTTTGCCCACTCCCCTCAAGGACAATATGCTTGACCCAACATTGAAGCTTAGGATTGCTAGTTATAATATTCATCCACAAAATTGTATTTTATAAAATTCATTTCATCACCTATATTTTTGTTCAATTAACATATTCAAATATTATGTTTTTGTCACCATTCAAATGCAATGACATTTACAATAAATTTAAAAATCAAAACATTGCAATTTTTCAATTTTTGGAATCTTAAAGTCTTATATGGATAAATACATTGTTAATAATTAGTTGAATTTAACTTTTGTAGTCTTTTTAATTATCTCCTTTACCACAAAGTAATTTGAAATGATTTATATAATTTTAGTCTAAAAATCTATTTCTTAAGAAAAAGCAAATGCAATGGATCCTAACAAGAAGTTTCCCCACTCCCCTTAAGAGCAATATGCTTGACCTAACATTGAAACTTAGGATTCCTATTTATAATATTGATCAACTAATGTGTATTTTATACAATTGAGTCCATTACCTGTATTTTTGTTTAATTAACAAATTCAAATATCATGTATTTCTCAAAATTCAAATTCAATGGAATTTACAATAAATTTAAAAATCAAAATATTGTACTTTTTAAATTTTTAGAATTCTAAAATCTTATATGGATAAAGACATTGTTAATAGTTAATTTAATTTAACTTTTGTAATTTTTTTAATAGTCCCCTTTGTGAGAATGCTATTTGAAATGATTTACATAATTTTAGTCTAAAAATATATTATCTAAGAAAAAACAAATGCAATGGACTTTAATTAGAAGTTTCTCTATTCTCCTCAAGAGCAGTATGCTTGACCAAACATTGAAGCCTAGGATTGCTATTTATAATTATCACCCACTAAAGTGTATTATATATAATTAAGTCCATTACCTGTATTTTTGTTCAATTAAAAAATTCAAATATCATGTTTTTCTCACCATTCAAATACAATGACAATAATAATAAATTAAACAAATCAAAACATTACATTTTTTTAATTTTTAGAATTTTAAAGTCTTATAGGGATAAATGCGTTGTAAATAATCAGTTGAATTTAAATTTTATAATTTTCTAATTTTCTCCTTTGCCATAACACAATTTGAAATGATTTATATCTTTTTAGTCTACAAATATATTACTTAAGAACAAGCAAATGCAATGGACTTTAATAAGAAGTTTCCCTACTTCCCTCAATAGCAATATGCTTGACCTAACATTGAAACTTGGGATTGCTATTTATAATATTCATCCACCAAAGTGTATTTTATACAATTTAGTCCATTACCTGTATTTTTGTTCAATTAGCAAATTGAAATATTATGTTTTTCTCACCATTCAAATGCAATGACCTTTACAATAAATTTAAAAATCAAAACCTTGCAATTTTTCAATTTTTAGAATTTTATAAGGCGACACTGTCAATCTTCTTGGCATCCTCTGTGATGCCAAGTGCCTTAAAGTATTGTTCCAAGCTCCACAGAAAATTATCAACCTCCTTCACATTCCTTGACCCATTATACGCCTTGGGTCTTGGGACATCCACCTTTGAAGGAGCTGCGACTACCGTTGGCAAGGCGATGCTCCCACTTTGAGCAATTGCCTTTTTGCAAAGGACTAGCTCATCCTTGGTCTCCTTCAACTCGTTAGAGACTCTCTCGAGCTCTTCCTTCAACGTCCCAACCTCACAATGGAGGGCCTCTTCCAAGGTCTTCACTTGGCCTAGACACCTTGACATGGCCTAGTTTAAGGCACCTTCCAACTCCTCACGAAGCTCTTCATTCTCCTTCTTGAGCTCTTATAGGGATAAATGCCTTGTTAATAATTAGTCAAATTTAACTTTCGTAATTTTTTTAATTGTCTCCTTTGTAACAATGGTATTTGGAATGATTTATATAATTTTAGTCTAAAAATATATTACTTAAGAAAAAGCAAAAGCAATGGATTCTAATTTGAAGTTTACCCAGTCCCCTCAAGAGTAATATCCTTGACCCAACATTAAAGCATGAGATTGCTATTTATAATATTGATCCACTAAAGTGTATTTTATACAATTGAGTCCATTACCTGCATTTTTGTTCAATTAACAAATTCACATATTATGAGTTTCTCACCATTAACAATAAATTTAAAAATGAAAACATGCACTTTTTTCAATTTTTAGAATTCTAAAGTTCTATAGGGATAAAGACATTATTAATAATCAGTTGAATTTAACTTTTGGAATTTCTTCAATAATCTCCTTTGTGACAAAACTATTTAAAATGATTTATATAATTTTAGTGTAAAAATATATTACTTAAGAAAAAAGCAAATGCAATGGACTCTAATCAGAAGTTTCCCCACTCCCCTCAAGAGCAATATGCTTGACCCAACATTGAAGCTTGAGATTGTTGTTTATAATAATGACCCACTAAAGTGTATTATATACAGTTAAGTCCATTATCTGTACTTTTGTTCAAATAACATATTCAAATATTATATTTTTCTCACCATTCAAATACAATGGCAATAACAATAAATTAAGAAATCAAAACATTACATCTTTTTAATTTTTAGAATTTTAAAGTCTTATAGGGACAAATTCGTTGTAAATAATTAGTTGAATTTAAATTTTGTAATTTTCTAATTGTCTCCTTCGACACAACGCAATTTGAAATTATTTATATCATTTTAGTCTACAAATATATTACTTACGAGCTAGCAAATGCAATAGACTCTAATAAGAAGTCTCCCTACTTCGCTTGAGAGCAATATGGTTAACCCAACATTAGAGCTTGAGATTGCTAATTATAATATTCATCCACTAATATGTATTTTATAGAATTGAGTCCATTCCTTGTATTTTTGTTTAATTAATGTATTCAAATATTATTTTTTTTTTCTCACCATTCAAATGCAATGGCATTAACAATAAATTTAAAAATCAAAACATTGCAATTTCTCAATTTTTAGAATCTTAAAGTCTTATATGGATAAATGCATTGTTAATAATCAGTTGAATTTAACTTTTATAACTTTTTAATTCTCTCCTTCACCACAAAGTAATTTGAAATGATTTATATAATTTTACTCTAAAAATATATTACTTAACAAAAAGCAATTACAATGGACTCTAACAAAAAGTTTCCCTACTCCCCTTAAGAGCAATATGCTTGACCCAACATTAAGGCTTAAGATTGCTATTTATAATAGTCATCCACTAAAGTGTATTTATACAATTGAGTCCATTACTTGTATTTTTATTCAATTAACATATTCAAATGCAATGGCATTAACAATAAATTTAAAAATCAAAACATTGCACTTTTTCAATTTTTAGAATTCTAGAGCCCTTTAAAGATAAAGGCTTTGTTAATAATCAATTGAATTTAATTTTTGTAATTTCTTTAATAGTCTCCTTTACGACAATACTATTTGAAACAATTTATATAATTTTAGTCTAAAAATATATTACTTAAGAAAAAGTAAACGTAATAAACTCTAATCAGAAGTTTCCCCACTCCCCTCTAAAGCAATATGCTTGACCCAACATTGAAACTTGGGATTGCTATTTATAATATTCATCCACCAAAGTGTATTTTATACAATTCAGTCCATTACCAATATTTTTGTTCAATTAGCAAATTCAAATATTACGTTTTTCTCACCATTCAAATGCAATGACCTTTACAATAAATTTAAAAATCAAAACCTTGAAATTTTTCAATTTTTAAACTTTTAAATTCTTATAGGGATAAATGCATTGTTAATAAGAAGTTGAATTTAACTTTTGTAATTTTCTTAATTATCTGGTTTGCGACAATGCCATTTCGAATGATATATATAGTTTTAGTCTAAAAATATATGACTTAAGAAAAAGAAAATGGAATGGATTCTAATCAGAAGTTTCCCCATACCCCTTAAGAGTAATATGCTTGACCCAACATTGAAGTTTAGGATTGCTAATTATAATATTCTTCCATTAAAGTGAATTTTAAAAAACTAACAGATTCAAATATTATGTTTTTCTCACCATTCAAAAACAAAGGCGTTAACAATAAATTTAAATATCAAAACATTGCACTTTTTCAATTTTTAGAATTCTAAAGTCCTATAAGGATAAAGGCATTGTTAATAATCTATTGAATTTAACTTGTGGAATTTCCTTAATAGTCTCTTTTGCAATAATGCTATTTGAAATGATTTATATAATTTTAGTCAAAAAATATATAACTGAAGAAAAAGAAAATGGAATGGACTATAATACGAAGTTTCCCCACGCCCTTTAAGAGCAATATGTTTAACCCAATATTGAGGCTTGGGATTGCTAATTATAATATTCTCCCATTAAAGTTTATTTTACATAATTGAGTCCATTCCATGTATTTTCATTCAATTAACGTATTCAAATATTACGTTTTTCTTATCATTTAAATACTATGAGATTAACAATAAATTTAAATATCAATACATTACACTTTTTCAATTTTTAGAATTCTTAAGTCCTATAGGGATAAAGGAATTGTTCATAATCAGTTGAATTTAACTTTTCGAATTTCTTTAATAGACTCCTTTATGACAATGCTATTTGAAATGATTTATATAATTTTAGTCTAAAAAGATATTACTTAAGAAAAGGCAAATGTAATGGACTTTAATTGGTAGCTTCCCCATTCCCTTAAAGAGCAAATGCTTCACCCAACGTTGAAGCTTGGGATTGCTATTTATAATATTCATCCACTAAAGTGTATTTTATACAATTCAGTCCATCACCTGTATTTTTGTTCAATTAACATATTCAAATATTATATTTTTGTCACCATTTAAATGCAATTACATTTACAATAAATTTAAAAATCAAAACATTGGAATTTTTCAATTTTTAGAATCTTAATGTCTTATATGGATAAATGTCTTGTTAATAATCAGTTGAATTTAACTTTTGTAATTATTTTAATTGTCGCCCTTGCCACAAAGTAGTTTGAAATGATTTATATAATTTTACTCTAAAAATCTATTACTTAACAAAAAGCAATTGCAATAGACTCTAACAAGAAGTTTCCCCACTCCACTCAAGAGCAATATGCTTGACCCAACATTAAAGCCTAGCATTGCTATTTATAATAGTCATTTATTAAAGTGTATTTTATGCAATTGAGTCCATTACTTGTATTTTTGTTCAATTAACATATTCAAATGCAATGACATTAACAATAAATTTAAAAATAAAAACATTGCACTTTTTCAATTTTTAGAATTCTAAAGACATATAGGGATAAAGACTTTATTAATAATCAATTGAGTTTAACTTTTATAATTTCTTTTATAGTCTCCTCTGCAACAATGCTATTTCAAATGATTTATACAATTTTAGCCAAAAATATATAACTTAAGAAAAAGAAAATGGAATGGACTATAATCAGAAGTTTCCCCACTCCCCTTAAGAGCGATATGTTTGGCTCAACATTGAAGATTAGGATTGCTATTTATAATATTCATCCATTAAAGTGAAATTTATACAATTAAGTCCATTACTTGTAGTTTTGTTCAATTAACATATTCAAATAATATATTTTTCTCATCATTCTAATGCAATAGCATTAACAATAAATTTAAAAATCAAAATATTGCAATTTTTCAATTTTTAGAATCTTAATGTCTTATATGGATAAATGCATTGTTAATAATCAGTTGAATTTAACTTTTGTAATTATTTTAATTGTCATTGTTGCCATAAAGCAATTTGAAATGATTTATATAATTTTACTTTAAAAATCTATTACTTAACAAAAAAAATTTGCAATAGATTCTAACAACAAGTTTCCCTACTCCACTCAAGAGCAATATGCTTGACCCAATATTGAAGCCTAGCATTGCTATTTATAATATTCATCCATTAAAGTGTATTTTATACAATTGAGTCCATTACTTGTATTTTTGTTCAATTAACATATTCAAATGCAATGACATTAACAATAAATTTAAAAATAAAAACATTGCACTTTTTCAATTTTTAGAATTCTAAAACCATATAGGGATAAAGGCTTTGTTAATAATCAATTGTGTCTAACTTTTAGAATTTCTTTAATAGTCTCCTCTGCAATAATGCTATTTCAAATGATTTATACAATTTTAGTCAAAAAATATATAACTTAAAAAAAAGAAAATGAAATAGACTCTAATCAGAAGTTTCCCCACTCCCTTCAAGAGCGATATGTTTGGCCCAACATTGAAGTTTGGGATTGCTATTTATAATATTCATTTATTAAAGTGCAATTTATACAATTGAGTCCATTACTTGTATTTTTGTTCAATTAACATATTAAAATATTTTTTTTTCTCATCATTCTAATGCAATGACATTAACAATAAATTTAAAAATCAAAACATTGCAATTTTTCAATTTTTAAAATCTTAATATCCTATATGAATAAATGCATTGTTAATAATCACTTGAATTTAACTTTGTAATTATTTTAATTGTTGCCTTTGCCACAAAGCAATTTGAAATGATTTATATAATTTTACTCTAAAAATCTATTACTTAACAAAAAGCAATTGCAATGGACTTTGACAAGAAGTTTCTCCACTCCACTCAAGAGCAATATGCTTGACCCAACATTGAAGCCTAGCATTGCTATTTATAATATTCATCTATTAAAGTGTATTTTATACAATTGAGTTCATTACTTGTATTTTTGTTCAATTAACATATTTAAATGCAATGACATTAACAATAAATTTAAAAATCAAAACATTGCACTTTTTCAATTTTTAGAATTCTTTAATAGTCTCCTTTGAGACAATACTATTTGAAACGATTTATATAATTTTAGTCTAAAAATATTTTATTTAAGAAAAAGCAAACGCAATGGATTTTAATCAGAAGTTTCCCTACTCCCCTCTAGAGCAATATGCTTGACCTAACATTGAAACTTGGGATTGCTATTTATAATATTCATCCACTAAAGTGTATTTTATGCAATTCAATCCATTACCTATATTTTGGGTCAATTAGCAAATTCAAATATTATGTTTTTCTTACCATTCAAATGCAATGACATTTACAATAAATTTAAAAATCAAAACCTTGCAATTTTTCAATTTTTAAAATTTTAAATTCTTATAAGTATAAATGCATTTTTAATAAGAAGTTGAATTTAACTTTTGTAATTTTTTTAATTGTCTAGTTTGCAACAATGCCATTATGAATGCTATATATAGTTTTAGTTTAAAAATATATGACTTAAGAAAAAGAAAACAGAATGGACTTTAATCAAAAGTTTCCCCAGACCCCACAAGAGCAATATGCTTGACCCAACATTGAACTTTAGGATTGCTAATTATAATATTCTTTCACTAAAGTGCATTTTATAAAATTGAGTCCATTCCATGTATTTTTGTTCAATTAATGAATTCAAATATTATGTTTTTCTCACCATTCAAATACAATGGCATTAACAATAAATTAAAATATCAAAACATTGCACTTTTTCAATTTTTAGAATTCAAAAGTCCTATAGGGATAAAGACATTGTTAATAATCTATTGAATTTAACTTTTAGAATTTCTTTAATAGTCTCCTTTGTAACAATGCTATTTGAAATGATTTATATGATTTTAGTGAAAAAATATATAACTTAAGAAAAAGAAAATGGAATGGACTCTAATAAGAAGTTTCCCCACGCCTTTCAAGAGCAATATGCTTGACCCAACATTAAGGCTTAGGATTGCTATTTATAATATTCTTCCACTAAAGTGTATTTTACACAATTGAGTCCATTCCATGTATTTTTCATTCAATTAACATATTCAAATATTATGTTCTTCTCACCATTTAAATGCTATAAGATTAACAATAAATTTAAATATCATTACATTACACTTTTTCAATTTTTAGAATTCTAAAGTCCTATAGGAATAAAGGCATTGTTAATAATCAGTTGAATTTAACTTTTCAAATTTCTTTAATAGTCTCCTTTGTGACTATGCTATTTAAAATGATTTATATAATTTTAGTCTAAAAATATATTACTTAAGAAAAGGCAAATGTAATGGACTCTAATCGGAAGCTTTCCAACTCCCTTAAAAAGCAAATGCTTGATCCAACATTGAAGATTGGGATTGCTATTTATAATATTCATCCACTAAAGTGTATTTTATACAATTCAGTCCATTACTTGTATTTTTGTTCAATTAGCAAATTCAAATATTACGTTTTTCTTACTATTTAAATGCAATGACATTTACAATAAATTTAAAAATCAAAACCTTGCAATTTTTCAATTTTAAGCTTTTAAATTCTTATAAGGATCAATGCATTGTTAATAAGAAGTTGAATTTAACTTTCATAATTGTTTTAATTGTCTGGTTTGCGACAATGCCATTTCGAATGATATATATAGTTTTAGTCTAAAAATATATGACTTAAGAAAAAGAAAATGGAATGGATTCTAATTAGAAGTCTCCCTACGCCCCTCAAGAGCAATATGCTTGGCCCAACATTGAAGCTTGGGATTGCTATTTATAATATTCATCCACTAAAGTGCAATTTATACAATTGAGTCCATTACTTGTATTTTTGTTCAATTAACATATTCAAATACTATCTTTTTCTCACCATTCTAATGCAATGACATTAACAATACATTTAAAAATCAAAACATTGCATGTTTTCACTTTTTAGAATTTTAAAATCTTATAGGGATAAAGTCATTATTAATAGTCTATTGAATTTAAGTGTTGCAATTTCTTTAATAGTCTCCTTCGTAACAATGCTATTTGAAATGATTTATATAATTTTAGTCTAAAAATATATTACTTAAGAAAAAGCAAATACAATGAACTCTAATTAGAAGTTTCCCCACTCCCCTCAAGAGTAATATGCTTGACCCAACATTGAAGCTTAAGATTGCTATTTATAACATTCATCAACTATAGTGTATTTTATACAGTTAAGTCCATTACCTATGTTTTTCCTCAATTAACAAATTCAAATATTATGTTTTTCACATCATTCAAATGTCATGACTTTTACAATAAATTGAAAAATCAAAACATTACAACTTTTCAATTTTTAGAATTTTAAATTCTTATAGAGATAAATGCCTTGTTAATAATTAGTCAAATTTAATTTTCATAACTTTTTTAATTGTCTCCTTTGCGACAATACTATTGGAAATGATTTATATAATTTTTGTCTAAAATATATTACATAAGGAAAAGCAAAAGTAATGGACTTTAATCTGAAGTTTCCCCACTCCCCTCAAGAGCAATAAGCTTGACCTAACATTGAAACTTGGGATTGCTATTTATAATATTCATCCACTAAAGTGTATTTTATACAATTGGGTCCATTACCTGCATTTTTGTCCAATTAAAAAATTGAAATATTATGAGTTTCTTACCATTCAAATGCAATGACATTAATAATAAATTTAAAAATCAAAACATGACACTTTTTCAATTTTTAGAAGTCTAAAGACATTGTTAATAATCAATTGAATTTAGCTTTTGGAATTTCTTTAATAGTCTCCTTTGCAATAAAGCTATTTGAAATTATTTATATAATTTTAGTGTAAAAATATATTACTTAAGAAAAAACAAATGCAATGGACTTTAATCAGAAGTTTCCCCACTCCCCTCAAAAGCAATATGCTTGACCCAACATTGAAACTTGAGATTGCCATTTATAGTATTTATCCAATAAACTATGTTTTATATGATTGAGTCCATTACCTATATTTTTGTTCAATTATCAATTTTAAATATCATATTTTTCTCACCATTCAAATGCAATGACATTTACAATAAATTCAAACATCAAAACATTGCAATTTTTCAATTTTTAGAATTTTAAATTCTTATAGCGATAAATGTGTTGTTAATAATTAGTTGAATTTAACTTTCATAATTTTTTTAAATGTCTCCTTTACGACAATGCTATTTCAAATGATTTATATATTTTTAGTCTAAAAATATATTACTTGAGAAAATGAAAATGGAATGGACTCTAATAAGAAGTTTCCCCACGCCGTTCAAGAGCATTATGCTTTACCAAAAAATGAAGTTTTGGATTACTAATTATAATATTCATCCACAAATATGTATTTTGTACAATTGAGTCCATTCCTTGTATTTTTGTTCAATTAACATATTCAAATATTATGTCTTTCTCTTCATTCAAATGCAATAACATGAACAATAAATTTAAAAATCAAAACATTGCACTTTTTAAATTTTTAGAATTCTAAAGTCCTATAGGAATAAAGGCATTGCCAATAATCATTTAAATTTAACTTTTGTAATCTTTTTAATAGTTTCCTTTACAACAATGCTATTTGAAATGATTTATATAATTTTAGTCTAAAAGTATATTACTTAAGAAAAAGCAAATGCAATGGACTCTAATCAAAAGTTTCCCCACTCCCATTAAGTGCAATATGCTTTACCCAACGTTAAAACTTGGGATTGCTATTTATAGTATTCATCCACTAAAGTGTATTTTATACAATTGAGTCCATTAGCTGTATTTTTGTTCACTTAACAAATTCAAATATTATATTTTTCTCACCATTCAAATTTAGTTGCATTTAGTCAAAAAAATATATTACTTAAGAGAAAGCAAATGTAATGGACTCTCATAAGAAGTTTCCCTACTCCTCTCAATAGCAATATGTTTGACCTAACATTGAAACTTGAGAGTGTTATTTATAATATTCATGCACTAGAGTGTATTTTATGCAATTGAGTACATTACTTATATTTTTGTTCAATTACCATATTCAAATATTATGCTTTTATTACCATTCAAATGTAGTGGCACTAACCATAAATTTAAAAATCAAAACATTTGCACTTTTTCAATTCTTAGAATTTTAAAGTCCTATAAGGTTAAATGGATTGTTAATAATCAGTTGAATTTAAATTTTCTAACTTTTTTTATTGTGTCCTTTGCCACAATGCATTTTGAAATGATTTATATAATTTTAGTGTATAAATATATTACTTAAGAAAAAGCAAATGCAATGGACTCCAATAAGAAGTTCTGCCACTCCCCTCAGGAGCAATATGCTTGAACCAACATTAAAGCTTGGCATTGCTATTTATAATATTCATCCACTAAACTGTATTTTATATAATTGAGTCCATTACTTGTATTTTTGTTCAATTAACATATTCAAATATTATGTTTTTCTCACCATTCAAAATGCAGTGGTATTAATAATAAATTTATAAATCAAAATATTGCATTGTTTCAACTTTTAGAATATTAAAGTCTTATAGGGACTAACGCATTGTTAATAATAAGTTCAAATGCAATGGCATTAGCAATAAATTTAAAAACCAAAACATTGCACTTCTTTGATTTTTAGAATTCTAAAGTTCTATGGGGATAATGCATTGTTAATTATCAGTTGAATTTAAATTTTTTAATTGTCTCCTTTGTGATAATGATATTTGAGATCATTTAAATAATTTTAGTCTACAAACTTATTACTTAAGAAAAAGCAAATGTAATGTACTCTAATAAGAAGTTTCCCCACTCCTTTCAAGAGTAATATGCTTGACACAACATTGAAATTTGGGATTGCTATTTATAATATTCATCTACTAAAGTGTATTTTATACAATTAAGTCCATTAGTTGTAGTTTTGTTTAATTAACTTATTCAAATATTATGTTTTTCTTAGCATTCAAATACAATGGCATTAGTAATAAATTTAGAAATCATAACATTGCATTTTTTCAACTTTTAGAATTTTAAAGTCTTATAGGGATTAATACCTTATTAATAATCAATTGAATTTAAATTTTGTAATTTTTTTAATTGTCTCTTTTGCCACAATGCAATTTCAAATGATTTAAATAATTTTAGTCTACAAATATATTAGTTAAGAAAAAACAAATGCAATGTACTATAAAAAGAAGTTTTCCTTTCCACTCAAGAGCAATATGCTTGACACAACATTGAAACTTGGGATTGCTATTTATAATATTAATCCACTAAAGTGTATTCTATGCAATTAAATCCATTACTTGCATTTTTGTTCAATTACCAAATTCAAAAATCAAAACATTGCACTTTTTCGATTTTTTGAATTCTAAAGTTATATGAGAATAAATGCATTATTAATTGTCAGTTAAATTGAAATTTTGCAATGTTTTTAATTGTCTCCATTGCTACAATGCAATTTGAAATGATTTATATAATTTTAGTCTACAACCATATTACTTATGAAAAAGCAAATGCAATGGATTCTAATAAGAAGTTTCCCCACTCTTGTTAAGAGCAATATGCTTGACCTAACATTAAAACTTAGGACTGCTAATGATAATATTCATTTGCTAAAGTTTGTTTTATACAATTAAGTCAATTACTTGTATTTTTGTTCAATTAACATATTCAAATATTAAGTTTTTCTCACCATTTAAGATGCAATGACACTAACAATAAATTTAAAATTCAAAACATTGCATTTTTTCAACTTTTAGAATTTTAAAGTCTTATAGGAATTAATGCTTTCTTAATAATTTGTTTAATTTAAATTTTATAAATTTTTTAATTGTCTCTTTTGTGACAATGATATTTGAAATGATTTATATAATTTTTGTCTAAAAATGTACTAGTTAAGGAAAAGCAAATACAATGGACTTCAATAAGAAATTTCCCCACTCCTCTCAAGAGGAATATGCTAGGCACAACATTGAAACTTAGGATTACTATTTATAATATTCATCCACTAAAGTGTATTTTATATAATTGAGTCCATTACTTGTATGTTTGTTCAATTAATATATTCAAATATTATATTTTTCTCACCATTCAAAATGTAGTGGCATTAATAATAAATTTAAAAATCAAAACATTGCATTTTTTGAACTTTTAGAATTTCAAGTCTTATAAGGATTAATACATTGTTAATAATTTGTTGAATTTAAATTTTGTAATTTTTTTAATTGTCCCTTTACGACAATGCTATTTGAAATGATTTATATAATTTTAGTCTAGAAATATACTACCTAAGAAAAAGTAAATGCAACGGACTTTAATAAGAAGTTTCTCCACTCTCCTTAAGAGCAATATGCTTAACACCATATTGACGCTTGAGATTGTTATTTATAATATTAATCCACTAAAGTGTATTTTATACAATGGAGTCTATTACTTGTATTTTTGTTCAATTAACATAATGAAAAATTATATTTTTCTCGCCATTCAAATGCAATGGCATTAGCTATAAATTTAAAAATCAAAATATTGCACTTTTTTTATTTTTAGAATTCTAAAGTCCTATAGGGATAAATGCATTGTTAATTATCACTTGAATTTAAATTTTGTAATTTTTTTAGTTATCTCCTTTGCGACAATGATATTTGAAATCATTTATATAATTTCAGTCTACAAACATATTATTTAAGAAAAAGCAAATGGAATGTACTCTAATAAGAAGTTTCCCCACTCCCCTCAAGAGTGATATGCTTGACCCAACATTAAGGCTTGAGATTGCTATTTATAATATTCATCCACTAAAGTGTAATTTATACAATTGAGTCCATTACTTGTATTTTTGTTTAGTTAAAATATTCTAAACTTATGTTTTTTTTGTCATTCAAATGCAATAAATTTAAAAATCAAAACATTGCACTTTTTTTACTTTTAGAATTCTAAAATCCTATAGGGATAAATACATTGTTAATTATCAATTGAATTTAAATTTTGTAATTTTTTTAATTGTCTCCTTTATGACAATGATATTTGGAATTATTTATATAATTTTAGTCTACAACCATATTACTTAAGAAAAAGCAAATGTAATGGACTCCAATAAGAAGTTTCCCTATTTTTGTCAAGAGCAATATGTTTGACCCAACATTAAAGTTTGGAACTGCTAGTTATAATATTCATCTACTAAAGTTTGTATTATACAATTAAGTTGTTTACTTGTATTTTTGTTCAAGTAACATATTCAAATATTAAGTTTTTCTCACCATTTAAAAAGAAGTGGCATTAACAATAAATTTAAAATTTAAAACATTGCATTTTTTTAACTTTTAGAATTTTAAAGTCTTATAGGGATTAATGCATTCTTAATAATAAGTTGAATTTAAATTTTGTAATTTTTTTAATATTCTCCTTTGTGACAATGGTATTTGAAATGATTTATATCATTTTTCTCTAAAAATGTCCTACTTAAGTAAAAGCAAATATAATGGACATTAATAGGAAATTTCCCCACTCCCTTCAAGAGTAATATGCTTGACTCAACATTAAAGTTTGAGATTACTATTTATAATATTCATCCTTTAAAGTGTATTGTATACAATTGAGTCCATTACTTTTATTTTTGTTCAATTAACATATTCAAATATTATGTTTTTCTCCTCATTCAAAATATAGTGGCATTAACAATAAATTTAAAAATCAAAACATTGCATTTTTTCAACATTTAGAATTTTAAAGTTTTATAGGGATTAATGCATTATTAATAATTTGTTGAATTTAAATTTTGTAACTTTTTTAATTGTCTCCTTTATGACAATGCTATTTAAAACGATTTATATAATTTTAGTCTAAAAATATACTACTTAAAAAAAAAGCAAATGCAATGGACTCTAATAAGAAGTTTCCCCACTCCCCTCAAGAGAAATATACTTGACACCACATTGACGTTTGAGATTGCTATTTATAATATTCATCCACTTAAGTGTATTTTATACAATTGAGTCTATTATTTGTATTTTTGTTCAATTAACATATTCAAATATTATGTTTTTTTCACTATTCAAAATGTAGTAGCATTAACAATAAATTTAAGAATCAAAACATTGCATCTTTTCAACTTTTAAAATTTTAAAATCTTAAAGGGATTAATGCATTGTTAATAATAAATTGAATTTAAATTTTGTAAGTTTTTTCTTTGTCTCCTTTGCCACAATGCAAATTGAAATGATTTATATAATTTTAGTTGACAAATATATTACTTAAGAGAAAGGAAATGCAGTGGACTCTAAGTAGAAATTTCCCTACTCCCCTCAAGAGCAATATGTTTGACCAAACATTAAAGCTTGAGATTGCTATTATAATATTCATCCACTAAAGTGTATTTTATACAATATAGTCCATTACTTGTATTTTTGTTCAATTAACATATTCAAATTTTAGAATTTTAATGTCTTATAGGGATAAATGCATTGTTAATAATTAGTTAATTTAAATTTTGTAATTTTTTAATTGTCTCCATTGCTACAATTAAATTTGAAATGATTTATATAATTTTAACCTACAACCATATTACTTATGAAAAAACAAATTCAATGGACTCGAAAAAGAAGTTTCCCTTTCCCCTCAAAAGCAATATGCTTAACACAACATTGAAATTTAGGATTGTTATTTATAATATTAATCCGTTAAAGTGTATTTTATGCAATTGAGTCTATTACTTGTATTTTTGTTGAATTAACATATTCAAAAATTATTTTTTTCTAGCCATTCAAATGCAATGGCATTAGCAATAAATTTAAAAATCAAATCATTACACTTTTTCAATTTTTAGAATTCTAAAATCCTATAGGGATAAATGCATTATTAATTATCAGTTGAATTTAAATTTTGTAATTTTTTTAATTGTCTCTTTTATGACAATGATATTTGAAATGATTTATAGAATTTTAGTCTACAAACATATTACTTAAGAAAAAGCAAATACAATGAACTTTAAAAAGAAGTTTCCCCACTCCCCTCAAGAGCAATATGTTTGACACAACATTGAAGCTTGTAATTGCTAGTTATAATATTCATCCACTAAAGTGTATTTTATATAATTGAGTCCATTATTTGTAGTTTTGTTCAATTAACATATTCAAATATTACTTTTTTCTCACCATTCAAAATGTAATGACATTAACAATAAATTTAAAAGTCAAAACATTGCATTTTTTCAACTTTTGGAATTTTAAAGTCTTATAGGGATTAATCCATTGTTAATAATTTGTTGAATTTACATTTTGTAATTTTTTTACTTGTCTCCTTTGCAACAATGCTATTTGAAATGATTTATATAATTTTAGTTTAAAAATATACTACTTAAGAAAAAGCAAATGCAATGGACTCTAATAAGAAGTTTGCCCACTCCCCTAAAGACAAATATGCTTGACACCACATTGACACTTGAGATTGCTATTTATAATATACATCCATTAAATTGTATTTCATACAATTGAGTTCATTATTTGTATTTTTGTTCAATTAACATATTCAAAAATTATGTTTTTTTCGGCATTCAAATGCAATGGCATTAGTAATAAATTTAAAAATCAAAACATCACACTTTTTTGATTTTTTGGAATTCTAAAATCCTATAGGGATAAATGCATTATTAATTATCAATAAAATTTAAATTTTATAATTTTTTTAATTGTCACTTTTGCAACAATGATATTTGAAATGAGTTATATAATTTTAGTCTATAAACATATTACTTAAGAAGAAGCAAATGCAATGAACTCTAAAAAAAAGTTTCCCCACTCCCCTTAAGAGTAATATGTTTGACACAACATTAAAACTTGGGATTGTTATTTATAATATTCATCCACTAAGGTGTATTTTATACAATTGAGCCCATTATTTGTAATTTTGTTCAATTAACATATTCAAAAATTATGTTTAGTGGCATTAACAATAAATTTAAAAATCAAAACATTACATTTTTTCAACTTTTAGAATTTTAAAGTCTTATAGGGATTAATACATTGTTAATAATTTGCTAAATTTAAATTTTGTAATTTTTTTACTTGTCTCATTTGCGACAATGCTATTTGAAATGATTTATATAATTTTAGTTTGAAAATATACTACTTAAGAAAAAGCAAATTCAATGGACTTTAATAAGAAGTTTCCCCACTCCCCTCAAAAGAAATATGCTTGACACCACATTGACACTTGAGATTGCTATTTATAATATACATCCACTAAACTGTATCTTATACAATTGAGTCCATTACTTGTATTTTTGGTTCAATTAACATATTCAAATATTATGTTTTTTTCACCATTCAAAATGTAGTGGCATTTACAATAAATTTGAAAATCAAAACATTGCATTTTTGCATCTTTAGAATTTTAAAGTCTTATAGGGATTAATACATTGTTAGTAATCAGTTGAAATGAAATTTTGTAAATTTTTAAATTGTCTCCTTTGCCACAATGCAATTTAAAAAGATTTATATAATTTTAGTCTACAAACATATTACTTAAGAAGAAGTAAATGCAATGGACTCTAATAAGAAGATTCTCGCACTCCCCTTAAGAGCAATATGCTTGACACAACATTAAAGTTTAGGATTGTTATTTATAATATTCATCCATTAAAGTGTATTTTTGTTCAACTAATATATTCAAATAGTATGTTTTTCTCACCATTCAAATGCAATTATGTTAACAATAACTTTAAAAATCAAAATATTGCACTTTTTCAAATTTTAGAATTTTAACGTCTTATAGGGATAAATGCATTATTAATAATCAGTTGAATTTAAATTTTGTAATTTTTTTAATTGTTTTCATCGCCACAATGCAATTTCAAATGATTTATATAATTTTAGTCTACAACCATATTGCTTAAGAAAAAACAAATGCAATGGACTCTAACAAGAAACTTCTCCACTCTTGTCAAGAGTATTATGCTTGACCCAACATTAAAACTTAGGACTTCTATTTATAACATTCATCTGCTAAAGTTTGTTTTATACAATTAAGTTGATTACTTGTATCTTTATTCAATTAACATATTCAAATATTAAGTTTTTCTAACCATTTAAGAATCAAAACATTGCACTTTTTCAATTATTTGAATTCTAAAGTCCTATAAGGATAAATGCATTTTTAATTATCAATTAGATTTAAATTTTATAATTTTTTTAATTTTCTCCTTTGTGACAATGATATTTGAAATGATTTATATAATTTTAGTCTACAAACATATTACTTAAGAAAAAAAACAAATGCAATGGACTCTAAAAGAAGTTTGCCTTTCCCCTCAAGAGCAATATACTTGACACAACATTGAAACTTGAAATTGTTATTTATAATATTTATCCACTAAAGTGTATTTTATGCAATTGAGTCTATAACTTGTATTTTTATTTAGTTAACATATTCAAAAATTATGTTTTTCATGTCATTCAAATGCAATGGCATTAGCAATAAATTTAAAAATCAAAACATTTCACTTTTTTTATTTTTAGAATTCTAAAGTTCTATGGGGATAAATGCATTGTTAATTATTAGTTGAATTTAAATTTTGTAATTTTTTTTAATTGTCTCCTTTGTGACAATGATATTTGAAATCATGTATATAATTTTAGTCTACAAACATATTACTTAAGAAAAAGAAAATGGAATGTATCTAATAAGAAGTTTCCCACTCCCTTCAATAGTAATATGCTTGACACCACATTAATGCTTGAAATAGCTATTTATAATATTCATCCACTAAATTGTATTTTATACAATTGCGTCCATTACTTGTATTTTTGGTCAATTAACATATTCAAATATTACGTTTTTCTCATCATTCAAAATGTAGTGGTATTAACAATAAATTTAAAAATCAAAACATTGCATTTTTTCAACTTTTAAAATTTTAAAGTCTTATAGGAATTAATGCATTATTAATAATTTGTTGAATTTAAATTTTGTAATTGTTTTAATTGTCTCCTTTGCCACAATGCAATTTGAAATGATTTAAATAATTTTGGTCTACAAATATATTATTTAAGAAAAAGCAAATACAATGGATTCTAAAAAGAAGTTTCCCTTCCCGCTTAAAAGCAATATGCTTGACATTACATTGGAACTTTGGATTGCTATTTATAATATTAATACACTAAAGTGTATTTTATACAATTAAGTCTGTTACTAGTATATTTTTTCAATTAACATGTTAAAAAATTATCTGTTTCTTGCCATTCAGAAGCAATGATATTAGCAATAAATTTAAAAATTAAAACATTGCATTTTTTCAATTTTTAGAATTCTAAAATCTTATAGGGATAAATGCATTATCAATTATCAGTTAAATTGAAATTTCACAATTTTTTTAATTGTCTCCGTCGCTACAATGCAATTTGGAATGATTTATATAATTTAAATCTACAACCATATTACTTAAGAAAAAGCAAATTCAATGGACTCTAATAAGAAGTTTCCCCACTTCTCTGAAGACAAATATGCTTGACACCACATTGATACTTGAAATAACTATTTATAATATTCATCCATTAAATTGTATTTTATACAATTGCGTCAATTACTTGTATTTTTGTTCAATTAACATATTCAAATATTATGTTTTTCTCACCATTCAAAATGTAGTGGCATTAAAAATAAATTTAAAAATCAAAATTTTAAAGTCTTATAGGGATTAATGCATTATTAATAATTTGTTGAATTTAAATTTTGTAATTTTTTAATTGTCCCTTTTGCTACAATGCTATTTGAAATGATTTATATAAATTTAGTCTAAAAATATACTACTTAAGAAAAAGCAAATGCAATGAACTCTAATAAGAAGTTTCTCCATTCTTGTAAAAAGAAATATGCTTGATAGCACATTAACGCTTAAGATTGCAATTTGAAATGATTTATATAATTTTAGTCTACAACCATATTACTTAAGAAAATGCAAATGCAATGGACTCTAATAAGAAGTTTCCCCACTCTTGTCAAAAGCAATATCCTTGACCCAACATTGAAGCTTGGGACTACTAATTATAATATTTATCCACTAAAGTTTGTATTATACAATTGAGTCCATTATTTGTATTTTTGTTCAATTAACATATTCAAATATTATGTTTTTCTCACCATTCAAAATGTTATGGCATTAATAATAAATTTAAAAATCAAAACATTGTATTTTTTCAACTTTTAGAATTTTAAAGTCTTATAGGGATTAATGCATTGTTAATAATAAGTTGGATTTAAATTTTGTAAGTTTTTTTTTATCTCCTTTTCCACAATGTAAATCGAAATGATTTATATAATTTTAGTCTACGAACATAATACTTAAAAGAAAGCAAATGTAGTGGACTTTAAGAAGAAGTTTCCCCACTCCCCTCAAAAGCAATATGCTTGACCCAACATTGAAGTTTGGGATAGGTATTAATAATATTCATCCACTAAAGTGTATTTTATACAATTGAGTCCATTAGTTGCATTTTTGTTCAATTAACATATTCAAATATTATGTTTTTCTCACCATTCAAGTGCAATGACATTAGCAATAAATTTAAAAAATCAAAACATTGCGTTTCTTCCACTTTTAGATTATTAAAGTCTTATAGGGATTAACACATTGTTAATAATTAGTTGAAATTAAATTTTGTAATTTTTTTAGCTGTCTCCTTTGCCACAATGCTATTTGAAATGATTTATATAATTTTAGTCTACAAGCATATTACTTAAGAAAAACCAAATGCAATGGCCTTTAAAAAGAAGTTTCCCTTTCCCCTCAAGAGCAATATGCTTGGCACAACATTGAATCTTGGGATTGTTATTTATAATATTCATCCACTATAGTGTATTTTATACAATTGAGTCCATTACTTGTATTTTTGTTCAATTAACATATTCAAAAATTATGTTTTTCTCGTCATTCAAATGTAATGGTATTAGCAATAAATTTAAAAATCAAAACATTGTACTTTTCTATTTGTAAAATTCTAAAATCCTATAGGGATAAATGCATTGCTAATAATCAGTTGAATTCCAAGTTTGTAATTTTTAAAATTTTGTCCTTTGCTATAATGCAAATTGAAATGATTTATTTAATTTTAGTCTACAAACATATTATTTTAGAGAAAGCAAATGCAATGGACTCTAATAAGAATTTTCCCCACTCCCCTCAAAAGCAATATGCTTGACTCAACATTCAAGCTTGGGATTGATATTTATAATATTCATCACTAAAGAGTATTTTATACAATTGAGTCCATTATTTCTAATTTTGTTCAATTAACATATTCAAACATTATGTTTTGCTCACCATTCAAATGCAATGGCATTAGCAATAAATTTAGAAATCATAACATTGCAGTGTTTCAACTTTTAGAATTTTAAAGTGTTATAGGGATTAATGCATTGTTAATAATTAGTTGAATTGAAATTTTGTAATTTTTTTATTTGTCTCCTTTGCCATAATGCAATTTGAAAAGATTTATATATTTTTAGTCTACAAACATATTACTTAAGAAGAAGTAAATGCAATGGGGTCTAATAAAAAGATTCCCCCACTTCCTTCAAGAGCAATATGCTTGACCCAACATTAAAGCTTGGGATTGTTCTTTATAATATTCATCCACTAAAGTGTATTTTATACAATAGAGTCCATTACTTGTATTTTTGTTTAACAAAACTTATTCAAATATTATGTTTTTCTCACCATTCAAATTGTAGTGGCATAAACAATAAATTTAAGGATCAAAACATTGCATTTTTTCAACTTTTAGAATTTTAAAGTATTATAAGGTTAAATGCATTGTTAATAATTAGTTAAATTTAAATTTTATATGCTTTTTTATTTTCTGCTTTGCCATAATGCAATTTGAAATGATTTATATAATTTTAGTCTTCAAACATATTACTTAAAAAAAAACAAATGCCATGGACTTTAAAAAAAAGTTTTGCCATAACTCCTTAGAGATATATATGCTTGACCTAATATTGACACATGGAATTGCTATTTATAATATTCATCCATTAAAGTGTATTTTATGCAATTAAGTCTATTACTTGTATTTTTGCTCAATTAACATATTCAAAAATTATGTTTTTCTCCCCATTCAAAGGCAATGACATTAGCAATAAATTTAAAAATCAAAACATTGTATTTTTTCTATTTTTAGAATTCTAAAGTCCTATAGGGATAAATGCATTGTTAACAATTAGTTAAATTTAAAGTTTGTAATATTTTTAATTGTCTCCTTTGCCATAATACAAATTGAAATGATTTATATTTTATACAATTTAGTTCATTACTTGTATTTTTGTTCAATTAACATATTCAAATATTATGTTTTTCTCACAATTCAAAATGCAATGGCATTAACAATAAATTTAAAAATCAAAATATTGCATTTTTTCAACTTTTAGAATTTTAAAATCTTATAGGGATTTATGCATTGTTATGAATAAGTTGAATTTAAATTTTGTAAGTTTTTTCTTAGTCTCCTTTTCCACAATGCAAATTGAAATGATTTATATAATTTTAGTCTACAAACATATTACTTAAGAAAAAGCAAATGCAATGGCGTCTAATTAAAAGTTTCCCCACTCCCTTTGAGAGCAATATGCTTGACACAACATTGAAACTTGGGATTGCTATTTAAAATATTCATCGACTAAAGTGTATTTTATATAATTAAGTCCATTTCTTATATTTTTGTTCAATTAACATATTCAACTATTACGTTTTTCTCACCATTCAAATGCAATAGCATTAGCAATAAATTTAAAAATCAAAACATTGCATTTTCTTAACTTTGTGAATTTTAAAGTCTTAAAGGGATTAATACATTGTTAATAATCAGTTGAATTTAAAGTTTGTAATTTTTTAATTGTCTCCTTTGCCACAATGCAACTTGAAATGATTTAAATAATTTTAGTTTACAAATATATTATTTGAGGAAAAGCAAATACAATGGACTTTAATAAGAAATTTTCCCACTTGCCCCAAGTGCGGTGTGCTTGACCCAACATTTAAACTTGGGATTGCTATTTGTAGCATTCATTCCTAAAAGTGTATGTTATACAATTTTGGCCATTGCTTGTATTTTTGTTCAATTAACATATTCAAATACTATGTTTTTCTTGTCATTCAAATGCAATGACATTAGCAATAAATTTAGAAATCATAACTTTGCATTTTTTCAACTTTTAGAATTTGAAAGTCTTATAGGGACTAATGCAATATTAATAATCAGTTGAATTCAAAGTTTGTAATTTTTTTAATTGTCTCCTTTACCACAATAAAATTTGAAAGGGTTTACATAATTTTAGTCTACAAACAATTACTTAAGAAAAATCAAATGCAATGGACTCTAATAAGAAGTTTCCCTTTCCCCTTAAGAGCAATATTCTTGACATAACATTGAATCTTGGGATTGCTATTTATAATATTTATCTACTAAAGTGTATTTTGTATAATTGAGTCCATTACTCCTAGTTTTGTTCAAATAACATATTCAAATATTATGTTCTTCTCACCATTCAAACACAATGGCATTAGTAATAAATATAGAAATCATAACATTGCATTTTCTTAACTTTTAGAATTTGAAAGTCTTATAAGGGCTAATGCAATGTTAATAATCAGTTGAATTTAAAATTTGTAATTTTTTTAATTGTCTCCTTTGCCACAATGCAATTTGAAAGGGTTTACATAATTTTAGTCTACAAATATATTACTTAAGAAAAAGCAAATGCAATGGACTCTACTAAGAAGTTTCCCTTTCCCCTCAAGAGCAATATGCTTGAGATAACATTGAAACTTGGGATTGCTATTTGTAACATTCATCCCTAAAAGTGTATGTTATACAATTTTGTCCATTGCTTGTATTTTTGTTCAATTAACATATTCAAATATTATGTTTTTC
>JAHLGP010020638.1:3800141-3824006 GCA_020141445.1 Bruguiera sexangula | reverse complement strand
TTTTAACTTTTAGAATTTGAAAGTCTTATAGGGACTAATGCAATGTTAATAATCAGTTGAATTTAAAGTTTGTAATTTTTTTAATTGTCTCCTTTACCACAATAAAATTTGAAAGGGTTTACATAATATTAGTCTACAAACATATTACTTAAGAAAAATCAAATGCAATGGACTATAATAAGAAGTTTCCCTTTCCCCTTAAGAGCAATATGCTTGACATAACATTGAAACTTGGGATTGCTATTTATAATATTCATCTATTAAACTTTATTTTGTATAATTGAGTCCATTACTCGTAGTTTTGTTTAATTAACATATTTAAATATTATGTTTTTCTCACCATTCAAACACAATGGCATTATCAATAAATTTAAAAATCAAAACATTGCATTTTTTCAACTTTTAGAATTTTACAGTCTTATAGGGATTAATACATTGCTAATAATTAGTTGAATTTAAAGTTTGTAATTTTTTTGATTGTCTCCTTTGTCACAATGCAATTTGAAATTATTTATATAATTTTAGTCTACAAACATATTTATTTAGAACAAGCAAATGCAATGGACTCTAATAAGAACTTTCCCCACTCTCCCCTAATGCGGTATGCTTGACCTAACATTCAAACTTGGGATTGCTATTTATAATATTCATCCCTAAAAGTGTTTGTTATACAATTGGGTCCTTGTATTTTTGTTCAATTAACATATTCAAATATGATGTTTTTCTCATCATTCAAACGTAATGGCATTAGCAATAAATTTCAAAATCATAACATTGCAATTTGAAATGATTTATATAATTTTAATCTATAAACATATTATATAAGAAGAAGCAAATGCAATGAACTCTAATAAGAAGTTTCCCTTTCCCCTTAAGAGCAATATGTTTGACATAACATTGAACCTTGAAATTGTTATTTATAATCATCATCCACTAAGGTGTATTTTGTACAATTGAGTCCATTACTCATAGTTTTGTTTAATTAACATATTCAAATATTATGTTCTTCTCACCATTCAAACACAATGGCATTAGCAATAAATTTCAAAATCAAAACATTGTATTTTTTCAACTTTTAGAATTTTAAAATCTTATAAGGATTAATGTCTTGTTAATAATCAGTCGAATTTAAATTTTGTAATTTTTTTTAATTTTCTCCTTTGCCATAATGCAATTTGAAATGATTTATATAATTTTAGTCTACAAACATGTTACTTAAGAAAAAGCAAATGCAATGGACTCTAATAAGAGGTTTACCTTTCTCCTCCAAAGCAATATGCTTGACACAACATTGAAACTTAGGATTGCTATTTATAATATTGATCCATTAAAGTTTATTTTATGCAATTGATTCCATTACTTTTATTTTTGTTCAATTAACATATTCAAAAATTATGTTTTTCTTGCCATTCAAATTCAATGACATTAGCAATAAATTTAAAAATCAAAAGATTGCACTTTTTCGATTTTTAGAATTCTAAAGTCCTATAGGGATAAATGCATTGTTAATTATCAGTTGAATTTAAATTTTATAATTTTTTAATTGTCTCCATTGTGACAATGATATTAGAAATGATTTATATAATTTTAGTCTACAAACATATTACTTAAGAAAATGCAAATGCAATGGACTCTAGTAAGAAGTTTCCCTTTTCCCTTAAGAGCAATATGCTTGACATAACATTGAAACTTGGGATTGTTATTTATAATATTCACCCACTAAAGTGTATTTTATACAATTAAGTCCATCACTTGTATTTTTTTTTAATTAACATATTCAAAAAAATTATGTTTTTGTCACCGTTCAAATGTAATGACAAGTGCAATAAATTTAAAAATGAAAACATTGCACTTTTTCCATTTTTAGAATTCCAAAGTCTTATAAGGATAAATGCATTGTTAATAATCAATTGAATTTAAAGTTTGTAATCTTTTAATTGTCTCGTTTGCCACAGTGCTATTTGAAATGAATTATATAATTTTAGTCTACAAACATATTACTTAAGAAAAAACAAATGCAATAGACTCTAAAAAGAAGTTTCCCTTTTCCCTTAAGAGCAATATGCTTGATACAACCTTAAAACTTGGGATTTCTATTTATAATATTCATGTACTAAAGTGTATTTTATCCAATTGAGTCTATTACATTTATTTTTGTTCAATTAACATATTCAAAAATTATGTTTTTGAAGCCATTCAAATGCAATGACATTTGCAATAAATTTAAAAATCGAAACATTACACTTTTTTGATTTTTAGAATTCTAAAGTCTTATAGGGATAAATGAGTTGTTAATAATCAGTTGAATTTAAAGTTTGTACTTTTTTAAAAGTCTCCTTTGCCGCAATGCAATTTGAAATGATTTATATAATTATAGTCTATAAACATATTACTTTAGAGAAAGCAAATGCAATGGACTCTAATAAAAACTTTCCCCACTCGTCTTAAGTGCAATATGCTTCACCCAACATTCAAGCTTAGGATTGCTATTTATATTTTTCATCCACTAAAGTATATTTTATACAATTGAGTCCATTACTTGTATTTTTGTTCAATTAACATATTCAAATATTATGTTTTTCTCTCCATTCAAATGCAATGACATTAGTAATAAATTCAGAAATCATAACGTTGTAATATTTCAACTTTTAGAATTTTCAAGTCTTATAGGGATGAATGCATTGTTAATAATCAGTTGAATTTAAATTTTCTAATTTTTTTAATTGTCTCCTTTTCCATCATGCAATTTTAAATGATTTAAATAGTTTTAGTCTACAAACATATTACTTAGGAGCAAATGCAATGGACTCTAAAAAGAAGTTTCCCTTTCCCCTCAAGAGCAATATGCTTGACACAACATAAAAACTTTAGATTGTTATTTATAATATTCATCCACTAAAGTGTATTTTATGCAATTTAGTTTATTACTTGTATTTTTGTTCAATTAACATATTTAAAAATTATATTTTTCTCGCCATTCAAATGTAATGGCATTAGTAATAAATTTAAAAATCAAAACATTGCACTCTTTCTATTTTTAGAATTCTAAAGTCCTATAAGGATAAATACATTGTCAATAATTAATTGAATTTAAGGTTCATAATATGTTTCCCTTTTCCCCTTAAGAGTAATATGTTTGACACAACATTGAAACCAGGGATTGTTATTTATAACATTTATCTACTAAAGTGTATTTTATGCAATTGAGTCCAGTACTTGTCTTTTTGACAAATTAACATATTTAAAAATTATGCTTTTTTTGCCATTCAAATGCAATGACATTAGCAATAAATTTAAAAATCATAACATTGCACTTTTTTTCTTTTTAGATTTCTAAAGTCCTGAAGGGATTAATGCATTGTTAATAATTAGTTGAATTTAAATTTTGTAATTTTTTTAATTGTCTCCTTTGCCACAATGCTATTTGAAATTATTTATATAATTTTAGTCTACAAACATATTACTTAAGAAAATGCAAATGCAATGGACTCTAGTAAGAAGTTTCCCTTTCCCCTCAAGAGCAATATGCTTGACATAACATTGAAACTTAGGATTGTTATTTATAATATTCATCCAATAAAGTGTATTTTATGCAATTGAGTCCATTACTTGTATTTTTGTTCAATTAACATATTTAAAAATTATACTTTTCTTAGTATTCAAATGCAATTGCATTAGCAGAAAATTTAAAATCAAAACATTACACTTTTTCTATTTTTAAAATTCTAAAGTCCTATAGGAATAAATGCATTGTTAATAATTAGTTGAATTTAAGGTTTGTAATATTTTAATTGTCTCCTTTGCCACAATGCAAATTGAAATGATTTATATAATTTTAGTCCACAAATGTATTACTTAAAAAAAAAAAAAAACAAATGCAATGGACTCTAATAAGATGTTTCCCCACTCCCCTCAAGAGCAATATGCTTGACCCAACTTTAAAGTTTGACATTGCTATTTATAATATTCATCCGCTAAATTGTATTTTATACAATTGAGTCCATTACTTGTATTTTTGTTCAATTAAAATATTCAAATATTATGTTTTTCTCTCCATTCAAATGCAATGCCATTAGCAATAAATTTAGAAATCACAACATTGCATTTTTTCAACTTTCAAAATTTTGAAGTCTTATAGGGATTAATACATTATTAATAATTAGTAGAATTTAAATTTTGTAATTTTTTAACTATCTCCTTTGCCATTATGCAATTTGAAATGATTTAAATAATTTTAGTCTACAAATACAATAGTTAAGAAAAAGCGAATGCAATGGACTTTAATAAGAAGTTTCCCTTTCCCCTCAAGAGCAATATGCTTGACACAACATTGAAATTTAGGATTGCTATTTACAATATTCATCCACTAAAGTGTATTTTATGCAATTGAGTCCATTACTTGTATTTTTGTTTAATTAACATATTCAAAAATTATGTTTTCCTTGTCATTTAAATGCAATGACATTAGCAATAAACTTAAAAATCAAAACATTGCATTTTTTCAATTTTTAGAATTCTAAAGTCCTATGGGATAAATGCATGTTTAATAATCAGTTGAATTTAAAGTCTACAAACATATTACTTAGGAAAAAGCAAATGCAATGGACTCTAATAAGAAGTTTCCCTACCCCCCTCAAAGCAATATTTTTGACATAACATTAAAGTTTGAGATTACTATTAATAATATTCATCCAGTAAAGTGTATTTTATACAATTGAGTCCATTATTTGTAGTTTTATTCAATTAACATATTCAAAAATTATGTTTTTCTCACCATTCAAAATGCAGTGGTATTAACAATAAATTTGAGAATCAAAGCATTGCATTTTTTCAACTTTTAGAATTTTAAAGTCTTGTAGGGACTAATGCATTGTTAATAATCAGTTGAATTTAAAGTCTATTATTTTTTTAATTGTCTCCTTTGCCAAAATGCTATTTGAAATGATTTATATAATTTTAGTCTAGAAACATATTACTTTAGAAAAAGCAAATGCAATAGACTATAATAAGAACTGTTCTTACTTGCCTCAAGTGTAGTATGCTTGACCCAACATTCAAGCTTGGAATTGCTATTTATAATATTGATCCCCAAAAGTGTATTCAATACAATTAAGTTTATTACTTGTATTTTTGTTCAATTAACATATTCTAATATTATGTTTTTCTCACCATTCAAATGCAATAGCATTAGCAATAAATTTAGAAATCTTAACATTGCATTTTTTCAACTTTCAGAATTTTGAAGTCTTATAGGGATTAATGTATTGTTAATAACAAGGTTAATTTAAATTTTGTGATTTTTTTAATTGTCTCCTTTCCCATAATGCTATTTGAAATGATTTATATAATTTTAGTCTACAAACATATTACTTAAGAAAAAGCAAATGCAATGGACTCTAATAAGAAGTTTCCTTTTCTCCTCAAGAGCAATATGCTTGATATAACATTAAAACTTGGGATTGCAATTTATAATATTCATCCACTAAAGTGTATTTTATGCAATTGAGTCAATTACTTGTATTTTTACTTAATTAACATATTCAAAAATTATGTTTTTATCACCGTTCAAATGCAATGACAATTGCAATAAATTTAAATTTTTTTTAATTATCTCCTTTGCCATAATACTATTTGAAATGATTCTTATAGTTTTAGTCTAAAAATATGCAACATAAGAAAAGGCAAATGCAATGGACTCTAATAAGAAGTTTCCCCACCCCCTTCAAGCACAATATGCTCGACATAACATTGAAGCTTGGAAGTGTTATTTATAATATTCATCCACTAAAACGTATTTTATACAATTGAGTACATTACTTGTATTTTTGTTCAATTAACTTATTCAAATATTATACTTTTCTCACCATTCAAATGTAATGGCATCAGCAATAAATGTAAATATCAAAACATTGCACTTGTTGAATTTTTAGAATTCTAAATTCCTATAAGGACAAATGAACTGTTAATAATTAGTTGAATTTAAATTTTGAAATTTTTTTAATGATCTCCTTTCGCATAATGCTATTTGAAATGATTCATATAGTTTTAGTCGACAAACATATTATTTAGACAAAGTAGATGCAATGGACTCTAATAAGAAGTTTCCCTACCCCACTCTAGTGCAATATGCTTGACCTAACATTGAAGCCTGGGAGTGCTATTTATAATATTCATCCACTAAAGTGTATTTTATACAATTGAGTACATTACTTGTATTTTTGTTCAATTAACTTATTCAAATATTATGTTTTTCTCACCATTCAAATGCAATGACATTAGCAATAAATTTAAAAATCAAAACAATGCACTTTCTCAATTTTTAGAATTCTAAAGTCTTATAATGAGAAATGCATTGTTAATTATCAGTTGAATTTTACTTTTGTATTTTTTTTTTTAGTTGTCTCCTTTGCCACAATGCAATTTGAAATGATTTGTATAATTTTAGTCTTCAAAACTATTCTTTAAGAAAACGCAATTGCAACGACCTCTACGAAGAAGTTTCCCTGCTTCGCTTAAGAGCAATATACTTAACCCAACATTGAAGCTTAGGAATGCCATTCATAATATTCATCAACTAAAGTGTATTTTATACAATTGAGTCTGTTACTTGTATTTTTGTTCAATAAACATTTTCAAATATTATGTTTTTCTCACCATTCAAATGCAATGGCATTAGCAATAAATTTGAAAATCAAAACATTGCACTTTTTCAATTTTTAGAATTCTAAAGTCCTATAATGAGAAATGCATTGTTAATTATCAGTTGAATTTTACTTTTGTATTTTTTTTAATTGTCTCCTTTGCCACAATGCAATTTGAAATGATTTGTACAATTTTAGTCTTCAAACATATTATTTAAGAAAATGCAATTGTAATAACCACTAAGAAGAAGTTTCCTTGCTTTGCTTAAGAGCAATATACTTAACCCAACATTGAAGCTTGGGAATGCCATTTATAATATTCATCAACTAAAGTGTATTTTATACAATTGAGTCCCTTACTTGTATTCTTGTTCAATAAACATTTTCAAATATTATGCTTTTCTCACCATTCAAATGCAATGGCATTAACAATAAATTTTAAAATCAAGAGATTGCACTTTTTCAATTTTAAAATTTCTAAAGTCCTATAAGGATAAATACATTGTTAATTATCAATTGAATTTTACTTTTGTATTTTTTTTAATTGTCTCCTTTTCCACAATGTAATTTGAAATGATTTGTATAATTTTAGTTTACAAATATATTACTAAAGAAAAAGCAATTGGGATGGACTCTAATACGAAGCTTCCCTACCCCCTCAAGAGCAATATACTTGACCCAATATTGAATCTTGGGAGTGCTATTTATAATATTCCTCCACTAAAGTGTATTTTATACAATTGAGTACATTACTTGTATTTTTGCTCAACTAAGTTATTCAAATATTATGTTTTCCTCACTATTCCAAATGCAATGGCTTTAACAATAAATTTAAAAATCAACACATTGCAATTTTTCAATTTTTAGAATTCTAAAGTCCTATGAGAACAAATGCAGTGTTAATTATCAGTTGAATTTTACTTTTATATTTTTTTTATTGTCTACTTTGCCACAATGCAATTTGAAATGATATATATAATTTTAGTCTACAAACATATTATTTTGGAAAAAGCAAATGCAATGGACTCTAACAAGAAGTTTCCCTACCCCATTAAAGCGCAATATGCTCGACCTAATATTAAAACTTGGCATTGCTCTTTATAATATTCTTCTACTAAATTGTATTTTATACAATTCAGTCCATTACTTGTATTTTGTTTAACTAACATATTCAAACATTATGTTTTCTCACAATTCCAATGTAATGGCATTAGCAATAAATTTAAAAATCAAAACATTTCACTTTTTCAATTTTTAGAATTCTAAAATCCTATAAGGATCAAAGCATTGTTAATTATCTGTTGAATTCTATTTTTGTATTTCTTTTAATTTCTCCTTTATGACAATGGAATTTGAAATGATTTATATAATTTTAGTCTACAAACATATTATTTAAGAAAAAACAATTTCAATGGATTCTAAAAAGAAGTTTCCCTAGTCCCCTCAAGAGCAATATAGTTGACCTAACATTGAAGTTTGAGAGTGTTATTTATAATATTCATCCACTAAAGTGTATTTTATACAATTGAGTCTAATACTTGGATTTTTGTTCAACTAGCATATTCAAACATTATGTTTTTCTCACAATTCAAATGCAATGGCATTAGCAATAAATTTAAAAATCAAAACATTGCACTTTTTCAATTTTTAGAATTCTAAAGTCCTATAAGGGTAAATGCATTATTAATGATCTGTTGAATTTTACTTTTGTATTTCTTTTAATTGTCTCCTTTGCCACAATGCAATTTGAAATGATTTGTATAATTTTAGTCTTCAAACATATTATTTAAGAAAATGCAATTGTAATGACCACTAAGAAGAAGTTTCCTTGCTTTGCTTAAGAGCAATATACTTAACCCAACATTGAAGCTTAGGAATGCCATTTATAATATTCATCAACTAAAGTGCATTTTATACAATTGAGTCCCTTACTTGTATTTTTGTTCAATAAACATTTTCAAATATTATGTTTTTCTCACCATTCAAATGCAATGACATTAGCAATAAATTTTAAAATCAAGAGATTGCACTTTTTCAATTTTAAAATTTCTAAAGTCCTATAAGGATAAATACATTGTTAATTATCAATTGAATTTTACTTTTGTATTTTTTTTTAATTGTCTCCTTTTCCACAATGTAATTTGAAATGCTTTATATAATTTTAGTTTACAAATATATTACTAAAGAAAAAACAATTGGGATGGACTCTAATACGAAGCTTCCCTACCCCCCTCAAGAGCAATATACTTGACCCAACATTGAATCTTGGGAGTTCTATTTATAATATTCTTCCATTAAAGTGTATTTGATACAATTGAGTACATTACTAGTATTTTTGCTCAACTAAGTTATTCAAATATTATGTTTTTCTCACCATTCTAAATGCAATGGCTTTAACAATAAATTTAAAAATCAACACATTACACTTTTTCAATTTTTAGAATTCTAAAGTCTTATGAGGACAAATGCATTGTTAATTATTAGTTGAATTTTACTTTTGTATTTTTTTTAATTGTCTACATTGCCACAATGCAATTTGAAATAATTTATATAATTTTAGTGTACAAACTTATTATTTAGGAAAAAGCAAATGCAATGGACTCTAATAAGAAGTTTCCCCACCACCTTAAAGCACAATATGCTTGACCTAATATTAAAGCTTAGGATTATTCTTTATAATATTCTTCTACTAAACTATATTTTATACAATTAAGTCCATTACTTGTATTTTGTTTAACTAACATATTCAAACATTATGTTTTTCTCACAATTCCAATGCAATGGCATTAGCAATAAATTTAAAAATCAAAACATTTCACTTTTTCAATTTTTAGAATTCTAAAGTCCTATAAAGATAAAAGCATTGTTAATTATCAGTTGAATTCTATTTTTGTATTTCTTTTAATTATCTCCTATGCGACAATGGAATTTGAAACGATTTATATAATTTTAGTCTGCAAACATATTATTTAAGAAAAAACAATTGCAATGGATTCTAAAATGAAGTTTCCTTAGTCCCCTCAAGAGCAATATAGTTGACTCAACATTGAAACTTGAGAGTGTTATTTATAATATTCATCCACTAAAGTGTATTTTATACAATTGAGTCCAATACTTGGATTTTCCTTCAACTAATATATTCAAACATTATGTTTTTCCCACCATTCCAATGCAATGGCATTAGCAATAAATTTAAAAATTGAAACATTGCACTTTTTCAATTTTTAGAATTCTAAAGTCTTATAAGGGTAAATCCATTGTTAATTATCTGTTGAATTCTACTTCTGTATTTCTTTTAATTGTCTCTTTTGCGACAATGCAATTTGAAATAATTTATATAATTTTAGTCTACAAACATATTATTTAAGAAAAAGCAAATGCAATGGACTCTAATAAAAGGTTTTCCTACCCCCTTAAGCGCAATATGCTCAACCTAACATTAAAGCTTGGGATTGCTATTTATAATATTCTTCCACTAAAGTATATTTTATACAATTGATTCCATTAGTTGGATTTTTGTTCAACTAACATATTCAAACATTATGTTTTTCTCACCATTCCAATGCAATAGCATTAGCAATAAATTTAAAAATTAAAACATTGCACTTTTTCTATTTTTAGAATTCTAAAGTCTTATAAGGGTAAATGCACTATTAATTATCTGTTGAATTTTACTTTTGTATTTCTTTTAATTGTCTCTTTTGCGACAACGCAATTTGAAATAATTTATATAATTTTAGTCTACAAACATATTATTTAAGAAAAAGCAAATGCAATGGACTCTAATAAGAAGTTTTCCTACCCCCTTAAGCGCAATATGCTCGACCTAACATTGAAGCTTAGGATTGCTATTTATAATATTCTTCCACTAAAGTATATTTTATACAATTGAGTCCATTAGTTGGATTTTTGTTCAACTAACATATTCAAACATTATGTTTTTCTCACTATTCCAATGCAATAGCATTAGCAATAAATTAAAAAATTGAAACATTGCACTTTTTCAATTTTTAGAACTCTAAAGTCCTATAAGGGTAAATGCATTGTTAATTATCTCTTGAATTTTACTTTTGTCTTTTTTTTAATTGTCTCCTTCGCCACAATGCAATTTGAAATGATTTATATAATTTTAGTTCACAAACATACTATTTATGAAAAAGCAATTGCAATGGAATCTAATAACAAGTTTTGCTACTGCCCTGAAGAGCAATATACTTGACCCAACATTGAAGCTTGGGAATGCTATTTACAATATCCATCCTCTAAAGTGTATTTTATACAATTAAGTCTATTACTTGAATTTTTGTTCAACTAACATATTCAAACATTATGTTTTTCTTACCATTCAAATGCAAAGACATTAATAATAAATTTAAAAATCAAAATATTACACTTTTTCAATTTTTAGAATTCTAAAGTCCTATAAGGATAAATGCATTGTTAATTATCCGTTGAATTCTACTTTTGTATTTCTTTTAATTATCTCCTTTGCGACAATCCAATTTGAAATGATTGATATAATTTTAGTCTACAAATATATTATTTAAGAAAAAGCAATCGGAATGGACTCTAATAAGAAGTTTCCCTGCTCCCTTCAAGAGGAATATACTTGACCCAACATTAAAGTTTGGGAATGCTATTTATAATATTCATCCACTAAAATATATTTTATACAGTTGAGTCCATTGCTTGGATTTTTGTTCAACTAACATATTCAAACATTTTTTTTTCACAATTCAAAGGCAATTACATTAGCAATAAATTTAAAAATCAAAACATTACACTTTTTCAATTTTTAGAATTCTAAAGTCTTATAAGGATAAATGTGTTGTTAATTATCAGTTAAATTCTACTTTTGTATTTCTTTTAATTGTCTCCTTTGTGACAATCCAATTTGAAATGATTGATATAATTTTAGTCTACAAACATATTATTTAAGAAAAAACAAATGTAATGGACTCTAATAAGAAGTTTCCCTACCCCTACAAGCGCAATATGCTTGACCTAACATTAAAACTTAGGATTGCTATTTATAATATTCTTCAACTAAAGTGTATTTTATACAAATGAGTCCATTACTTGGATTTTTGTTCAACTAACATATTCAAACATTATGTTTTTCTCACCATTCCAATGCAATAGCATTAGCAATAAATTTAAAAATCAAAACATTGCACTTTTTCAATTTTTAGAATTCTAAAGTCCTATAAGGGTAAATGCATTCTTAATTATCTATTGAATTTTACTTTTGTATTTTTTTTAATTGTCTCCTTTGCCATAATGCAATTTGAAATAATTTATATTATTTTAGTCTACAAACATATTATTTATGAAAAAACAAATACAATGGACTCTAATAAGAAGTTTCCCCACCCCTTTAAGTGGAATATACTCGACCTAACATTGAAATTTGGGATTGCTATTTATAATATTCTTCCTTTAAAGTGTATTTTATACAATTAAGTCCATTACTTGGATTTTTGTTCAACTAACATATTTAAACATTATGTTTTTTTCACCATTCCAATGCTATGGCCTTAGCAATAAATTTAAAAATCAAAACATTGCACTTTTTTAATCTTTAGAATTCTAAAGTTCAATAAGGATAAATACATTGTTAATTTTTAGCTGAATTTTATTTTTGTATTTTTTTCAATTGTCTACTTTGCCATAATGCAATTTGAAATGATTTATATAATTAGTTTACAAACATATTATTTATGAAAAAGCAATTGCAATGGACTCTAATAACAAGTTTCGCTACTGCCTTGAAGAGCAATACACTTGACCCAACATTGAAGTTTGGGAATGCTATTTACAATATTCATCCTCTAAAGTGTATTTTATACAATTGAGTCTATTACTTGAATTTTTGTTCAACTAACACATTCAAACATTATGTTTTTCTTACCATTCAAATGCAATAGCATTAGCAATAAATTTCAAAATCAAAACATTACACTTTTTCAATTTTTAGAATTCTAAAGTCCTATAAGGATAAATGCATTGTTAATTATCATTTGAATTCTACCTTTGTATTTCTTTTAATTGTCTCCTTTGCAACAATCCAATTTGAAATAATTGATATAATGTTAGCCTAAAAACATATTATCTAAGAAAAAGCAATTGGAATGGACTCTAATAAGAAGTTTCCTTACTCCCCTCAAGGGCAATAGACTTGACCCAACATTTATGCTTGGGAATGTTATTTATAATATTTATCTACTAAAGTGTATTTTATATAGCTGAGTCCATTACTTGGATTTTTGTTCAACTAATATATTAAAACATTATGTTTTTCTCACAATTCAAAGGCAATTGCATTAGCAATAAATTTAAAAATCAAAACATTACACTTTTTCAATTTTTAGAATTCTAAAGTCCTATAAGGATAAATGCATTGTTAATTATCAGTTAAATTCTACTTTTTTATTTCTTTGAATTGTCTCCTTTGCAACAATCCAATTTGAAATGATTTATATAATTTTAGTCTACAAAGATATTGTTTAAGAAAAAGCAATTGCAATGGACTTTAATAAGAAGTTTCCCTATTCCCCTTAAGAGCAATATTATTGACCCAACATTGAAACTTAGGAGTGCTATTTGTAATATTCATCTACTAAAGTGTATTTTATACAATTGAGTCCTTTACTAGTATTTTTGTTCAATTAACATTTTCAAATATTATGTTTTTCTCACTCTTCAAATGCAATGACATTAGTAATAAATTTAAAAACCAAAACATTGCACTTTTTCAATTTTTAGCATTCGAAAGTCCTATAAGGATAAATGCATTGTTAATTTTTAGTAGAATTTTACTTTTGTATTTTTTTTTAATATTCTCCTTTACCACAATGCATTTTGAAATGATTTGAATAATTTTTGTCTATAAACATATTATTTAAGAAAATTCAATTGCAATGGCCTCTAAGAAGAAGTTTCCCTACTTCGCTTAAGAGCAATATACTTGAACCAACATTGAAGCTTGTGAATGCTATTTATAATATTCATCAATTAAAGTGTATTTTATACAATTGTGTCTGTTACTTCTATTTTTGTTCAATTAACATTTTCAAATATTATGTTTTTCTCACCATTCAAATGCAATGGCATTAGCAATAAATTTAAAAATCAAGACATTGCACTTTTTCAATTTTTAAAATTCTAAAGTCTTATAAGAATAAATGCATTATTAATTAGCGATTGAATTTCACTTTTGTATTTTTTTTAATTGTCTCCTTTGCCACAATGCAATTTGAAATGATTTGTATAATTTTAGTCTTCAAACATATTATTGAAGAAAAAGCTATTGCAATGGACACTAATCAGAAGTTCCCCTACTCCCCTCAAGGGCAATATACATGACCTAACATTGAAGTTTGGGTTTGCTATTTATAATATTCATCCACTAATAAAAAGTTTCCCCAGCCCCCTCAAGCGCAATATGCTCGACCTAACATTGAAACTTGGAAGTGTTATTTATAATATTTATGCACTAAAGTGTATTTTATACAATTGAGTACATTACTTGTATTTTTGTTCAATTAACTTATTCAAATATCATGTTTTTCTCACCATTCAAATGTAATGGCATTAGCAATAAATGTAAAAATCAAAACATTGCACATTTTGAATTTTTAGAATTCTAAATTCCTATAGGGATAAATGCACTCATAATAATTTGTTGAATTTAAATTTTGAAATTTTTTTAATGATTTCCTTTGCCACAATGCTATTTGAAATGATTCATACAGTTTTGGCCTAGAAACATATTATTTAGGTAAAGCAAATGCAATGGACTCTGATAAGAAGTTTCCCCACCCCCCTCTAGCGCAATATACTTGACCTAACATTGAAGCCTTGGAGTGCTATTTATAATATTCATCTACTAAAGAGTATTTTATACAATTTAGTACATTACATGTATTTTTGTTCCATTAACTTATTCAAATATTCTCTTTTTCTCACCATTCCAACTGCAACAACATTAAGAATAAATTGAAAAAACAAAAAATGCACTATTTCAATTTTTAGAATTCTAAATTCCTATAGGGATAAATGCACTGTTAATAATCAGTTGAATTTAAATTTTTGAAATTTTGTTAGTTATCTCCCGTGCCACAATGATATTTGAAACGATTTATATAGTTTTAGTCTAAAAATGTACAACTTAAGAAAAAGCAAATGCAATGGTCTCTAATAAGAAGTTTCCCCACCCCCCTCAAGCGCAATATGCTCGACCTAACATTGAAGCTTGGGATTGCTATTTATAATATTCATCGACAAAAGTGTTTTTTATACAATTGAATTCATTACTTGTATTTTTGTTCAATTAAATTTATTAAATATTATGTTTTTCTCACCATTTCAACTGCAACGGTATTAATAATAAATTTAAAAATCAAAACATTGCATTTTTTCAATTTTTAGAATTCTAAATTCCTATAGGGATAAATGCACTGTTAATAATCAGTTGAATTTCAATTTTGAAATTTTTTTAGTGATCTCCTTTGCCACAATGCTATTTGAAATGATTCATATAGTTTTGGTCTACAAACATATTATTTAGGGGAAGCAAATGCAATGGACTCTCATAAGAAGTTTCTCCACCTCCCCTCTAGTGCAATATGCTCAACCTAACTTTGAAGCCTGTGAGTGCTATTTATAATATTCATCTATTAAAGAGTATTTTATACAATTGAGTACATTACCTATATTTTTGTTCCATTAACTTCTTCAAATATTCTCTTTTTCTCACCATTCCAATTGCAACAACATTAATAATAAATTTAAAAATCAAAAAAATGCACTTTTTCAATTTTTAGAATTCTAAATTCCTATAGGGATAGATGCTCTATTAAAAATTAGTTGAATTTAAATTTTGAAATTTTGTTAATTATCTCCTTTGCCACAATGATATTTGAAATGATTTATATAGTTTGAGTCTAAAAATGTACAACTGAAGAAAAAGCAAATGCAATGGACTCTAATAAGAAGTTTCCCTACCCCCCTCAAGCATAATTTGCTCGACCTAACATTGAACCTTAGGATTGTTATTTATAATATTCATCGACTAAAGTGTTTTTTATACAATTGAGTACATTATTTACATTTTTGTTAAATTAAATTTATTAAATGTTATGTTTTTCTCACCATTCCAACTACAATGACATTAACAATAAATTTAAAAATCAAAACATCACTTTTTCAATTTTTAGAATTCTAAAATGCTATAGGGATAAATGCACTGTTAATAATCAATTGAATTTAAATTTTTAAATTTTTTTAATTATCTCCTCTGCCACAATGATATTTGAAACGATTTATATAGTTTTAGTCTAAAAATGTATAATTAAAGAAAAAGCAAATGCAATGAACTCTAATAAGAAGTTTCCCCACCCCCTTCATGCGAAATATGCTCAACCTAACATTGAAGCTTGGGATTGCTATTTATAATATTCATCCACTAAAGTGTATTTTATAGAATTGAGTATATTACTTGCATTTTTGTTCAATTAAATTTATTAAATATTATGTTTTTCTCACCATTCCAACTGCAATGACATTAACAATAAATTTAAAAATAAAAACATTTCACTTTTTCAATGTTTAGAATTCTAAATTCTTATAGGGATAAATGCACTGTTAATAATCAGTTGAATTTAAATTTTTAAATTTTTTTTAATTATCTCCTTTGCCACAATGATAGTTGAAACGATTTATATAGTTTTAGTCTAAAAATGTACAACTTAAGAAAAAGCAAATGCAATGGACACTAATAAGAAGTTTCTCCACCCTCCTCAAGTGCAATATGCTCAACCTAACATTGAAACTTAGAAGTGTATTTTATAATATTCATCCACTAAAGCGTATTTTATATAATTGTGTACATTACTTGTATTTTTGTTCAATTAACTTATTCAAATATTATGTTTTCCTCACCATTCAAATGTAATGGCATTAGCAATAAATGTAAAAATCAAAACATTTCACTTTTTCAATTTTTAGAATTCTAAATTCCTATAAGGATAAATGCACTGTTAATAATCAGTTGAATTTAAATTTTGAAATTTTTTTTAATGATCTCCTTTGACACAATGCTATTTGAAATGATTCATATAATTTTGGTCTACAAACATATTATTTAGGCAAAGCAATACAATGGATTATAAGAAGAAGTTTCCCCACCCCACTCTAGCGCAATATGCTCGACCTAACATTGAAGCCTTGGAGTGTTATTTAAAATATTCATCTACTAAAGAGTATTTTATACAATTGAGTACATTATTTTTATTTTTCTTTAATAAATTTATTCAAATATTATGTTTTTCTCTCCATTTCAACTGCAACGACATTAACAATAAATTTAAAAATCAAAACATTGCATTGTTGCAATTTTTAGAATTCTAAATTCCTATAGGGGTAAATGCACTGTTAATAATCAATTGATTTTAAATTTTGAAATTTTTTTAATTATCTCCTTTGCCACAATGCTATTTAAAATGATTTATATAGTTTTAGTCTAAAACTATACAAGTTAAGAAAAAGCAAATGCAATGCTCAATAAGAAGTTAAGAAAAAGAAGTTTCCCCACCCCCTTAAGCGCAATATGCTTGACCTCACATTGAAGTTTGGGATTGCTATTTATAATATCCTTCCACTAAATTGTATTTTATACGATTAAGTCCATTTGTTGTATTTTTGTTCACTTAACATATTCAAATATTATGTTTTTCTCACCATTCAAATGCAATGGCATTAGCAATAAATTTAAAACTCAAAACATTGCACTGTTTCAATTTTTAGAATTCTAAAGTCTTATAGGGATAAATACATTGTTAGTTATCAGTTGTATTTTACTTTTGTAATTTTTTTAATTGTCTCCTTTGCGACAATGTTATCAGAAATGATTTATATAATTTTAATCTAAAAAAATATTACTTTAGAAAAAGCTAATGTATTGGATTCTAATAAGACGTTTCCCCACTCTTTAAGAGCAATATGCCAAACCCAATATTGAAGCTTGGGAGTGTTATTGATAATATTCATCCACTAAATTATATTTCATATAATTGAGATCATTACGTGAATTTTTGTTCAATTAACATATTCAAATATTATGTTTTTCTCACCATTCAAAAAGCAATGGCATTAACAATAAATTTAAAAATCAAAACATTGCATTTTTTCAAATTTTAGAACTTTAAAGACTTACAGGAATAAATGCATTGTTAATAATCAGTTGAATTTAATTTTTGTAATTTTTTTAATTGTCTCCACTATCACAATGCAATTTGAAATGATTTATATAATTTTAGTCTACTAACATATTACTTAAGAAAAAGCAATTACAATGGACTATAATAAGAAGTTTCTCGACTCCCCTCAAGAGCAATATACTTGACCCAACATTGGAGCTTGGGAGTGCTATTTGTAATATTCATCCACTAATGTGTATTTTCTACAATTGAGTCCATTACTTGTATTTTTGTTCAATTAACATATTCAAATAGAATGTTTTTCTCACCATTCAGATGCAATGACATTAGCAATAAATTTAAAAATCAAAACATTGCACTTTTTCAATTTTGAGAATTCTAAAGTCCTATAGGGATAAATGCATTGTTAGTTATTAGTTGAATTTTACTTTTGTAATTTTTTTAATGGTCTCCTTTGTGACAATGTTATTTGAAATGAGTTATATAATTTTAGTCTAGAAAATATAACTTTAGAAATAACTAATGTATTGGACTCTAATAAGAAGTTTCCCCACTCTTTTCAAGAGCAATATGCTTGACCCAACATTAAGGCTTGGGCTTGGTATTCATAATATTCATCCCCAAAAGTGTATTTTATACAATTGAGTCCATTGCTTGTATTTTTGTTCAACTAACATACTCAAACGTTATGTTTTTCTCACCATTCAAAATGAAATGGCATTAACAATAAATTTAAAAATCAAAACATTGCATTTTTTTCAACTTTTAGAATTTTAAAATATTATAGAGATAAATTCATTATTAATAATCAATCGAATTTAAAATTTATAACTTTTTAATTGTCTTCTTTGGCATAATGCAATTTAAAAACATTTATATAATTTTAGTCCATAAACAAATTGCTTAAGAAAACCAAATCCAATTGACTTTAATAAGAATTTTCCCCACTCCCCTCAAGAGCAATCTGCTTGACCCAACATTCAAATTTGGGATTGCTATTTATAATATTTATCAATTAAAGTGTATTTTATACCATTGAGTGCATTACTTGTATTTTTGTTCAATTAACTTATTCAAATATTATGTTTTTCTCACCATTCAAAATGCAAATGCATTAACTACAAATTTAAAAATCAAAACATTGCACTTTTTCAATTTTTAGAGTTCTAAAGTCCTATAGGGATAAATGCATTGTTAATAATCAGTTGAATTTAAATTTTGAAATTTTTTTAACTTTTAATTATCTCCTTGGCCACAATGCTATTTTAAATGATTTATATAGTTTTAGTCTAAAAATATACAACTTAAGAAAAAGCAAATGCAATGAACTCTAATAAAAAGTTTCCTCACTCCCCTCAAGCGCAATATGCTCGACCTAACATTGAAATTTAGGATTGCTATTTATAATATTCATCCACTAAGTTAGTATGTTTTCCTCACCATTCAAATGCAATGGCACTAGCAATAAATTTAAAAATCAAAACAATGCACTTTTTCAATTTTTAGAATTCTAAAGTCCTATAAGGATAAATGCATTGTTAATAATCAATTGAATTTAAATTTTGAAATTTTTTTCATTATCTCCTTTGTCATAATGCTATTTCAAATTATTTATATAGTTTAAGTCTAAAAATATACAACTTAAGAAAAAGCAAATGCAATGAACTCTAATAAAAAGTTTCCCCACTACCCTCAATCGCAATATGCTCGACCTAACATTGAAACTCATGATAGCTATTTATAATATTTATCCACTACAGTGTATTTTATAAAATTGAAGACATTACTTGTATTTTTGTTCAATTAACATTTTCAAATATTATGTTTTTCTCACCATTCAAATGTAATGGCATTAATAGTGAAATTAAAAATTAAAACATTGCATTTTTTCAATTTTTAGAATTCTAAAGTCATATAGGGATAAATGCATTGTTAATTATCAGTTGAATTTTACATTTGTATTTTTTTCATTTTCACTTTTGCCACAATGCAATTTGAAATGATTTATATAATTTTAGTCTACAAACATATTACCTAAGAAAAAGCAATTGCAATGGACTATAGTAAGAAGTTTCCCTACTCCCCACACGAGCAATATACTTGACCCAATATTGAAGATTAGGAGTGTTATTTAAAATATTCGTCCACTAAATTGTATTTTATGCAATTGAGTCCTTTACTTGTATTTTCGTTCAATTAACTTATTCAAATATTATGTTTTTCTCACCCTTCAAAGTGCTATGGCATTAATAACAAATTTAAAAATGAAAACATTGCACGTTTTCAATTTTTAGAATTCTAAAGCCCTATTAGGGTAAATGCATTGTTAATAATCAGTCAAATTTAAATTTTGAAATTTTTTTAATTATCTCCTTTGCCACAAAGCTATTTGAAATGATTTATATAGTCTTAGCCTAAAAATATACAATTTAAGAAAAAGCAAATGCATTGGACTCTAATAAGAAGTTTCCCCACTCCCCTTAAAAGCAATATGCTCGAGCTAACATTGAAGTTTGGGATTGTTATTTATAATATTCTTCCACTAAAGTGTATTTTATACAATTGAGTCCATTACTTGAATTTTTGTTCAATTAACATTTTCAAATATTATGTTTTTCTCACCATTCAAACGCAATGGCATTAGCAATAAAATTGAAAATTAAAACATTGCACTTTTTCAATTTTTACAATTCTAAAATCTTATAGGGATAAATGCATTGTTTATTATCTATTGAATTTTACTTTTGTATTTTTTTCATTTTCTCCTTTGCTACAATGCAATTTGAATTGATTTATATAATTTTAGTCTACAAACATATTACTTAAGAAAAAGCAATTGTAGTGGACTCTAGTAAGAAGTTTCCCTACTCCTCATAAGAGCAATATACTTACCCCAACATTGAAGCTTGGGAGTGTTATTTATAATATTCTACCACTAAAGTGTATTTTATACAATTGAGTCCATTACTTGTATTTTTATTCTACCACTAAATTGTATTTTATACAATTGAGTCCATTACTTGTATTTTTCTTTAATTAACATTTTTAAATATTATGTTTTTGTCAGCATTCAAATGCAATCGCATTTGGAATAAATTTAAAAAGTAAAACATTGCACTTTTTCAATTTTTAAAAGTTTCCGCACAACCATCAAGAGCAATATGTTGGACCCATCATTAAAGCTTGAGATTGCTATTTATCATATTCATACACTAAAATGTATTTTATACAATTGAGACCATTACTTAAATTTTTGTTCAATTAACATATTCAAATATTTTGTTTTTGTCACCATTCAAATGCAATGACATTTGCAATGAATTTAAAAATCAAAACAATGCACTTTTTCAATTTTTAGAATTCTAAAGTCTTATAAGGATAAATGCATTGTTAATAATTAGTTGAATTTAAATTTTGAAAGTTTTTAAATTATCTCTTTTGCCACAATGCAATTTGAAATGATTTCTATAATTTTATTCAACAAACATATTACTTAAGAAAAAGCAATTGCAATGGACTATAATAAGAAGTTTCTCGACTCCCCTTAAGAGCAATATACTTAACCCAACATTAGAGCTAGGGAGTTTTATTTATAGTATTCATCGACTAAAATGTATTTTATACAACTGAGTCTATTACTTATATTTTGTTCAATTAGGATATTCAACTGTTATGCTTTTCTCACCATTAAAATGTAATGGCATTAGCAATAAATTTAAAAATCAAAACAATGCCCTTTTTCAATTTTTAGAATTTTAAAGTCCTATAAGGATAAGTACATTGTTAATTACCAATTGAAATTTACTTTTGTAATTTTTTGAATTGTCTCCTTTGTGACAATGCTATTGGAAATGATTTATATAATTTTAGTCTAAAAATATATTACTTAAAAAAAGATATTGTATTGGACTCTCATAAGAAGTTTCCCCACTCCCCTCAAGGGCAATATGCTTGACCTAACATTAAAGCTTGGGAGTGATATTTAAAATATCCATCCACTAAAGTGTATTTAGTACAATTGAGACCATTACTTGAATTTCTGTTCAATGAACATATTCAAATATTATGTTTTTCTCGCTATTCAAAATGTAATGACATTAACAATAAATTTAAAAATCAAAAACTTGCATTTTTTCAACTTTTAGAATTTTAAAATATTATAGGGATAAATTCATTGTTAATAATGAATTGAATTTAAATTTTGTAATTTTTTAATTGTTTGCCTTAGCACAATCTAATTTGAAATGATTTACATAATTTTAGTTCATAAACAAATTACTTAAGAAAAACCAAATCCAATGGACTCTAATAAGAAGTTTGCCCACTCCTCTCAAGAGCAATATACTTGACCCAAAATTGAAGTTTGGGAGTACTATTTATAATATTTGTCCACTAAAGTGTATTTTATAGAATTGAATCTATTACTTATATTTTTGTTCAATTAACTTTTTCAAATATTATGTTTTTCTCACCATTTAAAATGAAAAGGCATTAACAATAAATTTAAAAATCAAAATATTGCATTTTTTCACATTTTAGAATTTTAATGACATACAGGATAAATACATTGTTAATAATCAGTTGTATTTAAATATTAAAATTTTTGTAATGATCTCCTTTGGCACAAAGCTATTTGAAATGATTTATATAGTTTTAGTCTAAAAATATGCAACTGAAGAAAAAGCAAATGCAATGGACTCCAATAAGAAGTTTCCCCACTCCCTGAGCAATATGCTCGAGCTAACATTGAAGTTTGAGATTACTATTTATAATATTCTACGACTAAATTGTATTTTATACAATTGAGTCCATTACTTGTATTTTTCTTCGATTAACATTTTCAAATATTATGTTTTTCTCAACATTCAAATCCAATCGCATTTGAAATAAATTTAAAAATTAAAACATTGCACTTTTTCCATTTTTAGAATTCTAAAGTCTTATAGGGATAATTGCATTGTTAATTATCAATTGAATTTTACTTTTTTATTTTTTTTAATTGTTTCCTTTACAACAATGCTATCTGAAATGATTTATATAATTTTAATCTAAAAATATATTGCTTTAGAAAAAGCCAATGTATTAGACTATAATAAGAAGTTTCCCCATTACCCTCAAGAGCAATATGTTTGACCCAACATTAAAGCTTGAGATTGCTATTTATAATATTCATACACAAAAGTGTATTTTATACAATTGAGACCATTACTTGAATTTTTGTTCAATTAGCAATTTCAAATATTTTGTTTTTATCACTATTCAAATGCAATGACATTTGCAATGAATTTAAAAATCAAAACAATGCACTTTTTCAATTTTTAGAATTCTAAAGTCTTATAGGGATAAATGCATTATTAATATTCAATTGAATTTAAATTTTGAAAGTTTTAAAATTATCTCCTTTGTCATAAAGTTATATGAAATGATTTATAAAGTTTTGGTCTAAAAATTGACAACATAAGAAAAAGCAAATGCGATGGATTCTAATAAGAAGTTTCCCCACTCCCCTTAAGAGCAATATGCTCTAGCTAATATTCTACCATTAAAGTGTATTTCATACAATTGAGTAAATTACTTGTATTTTTGTCCAATTAACTTATTCAAATATTACGATTTTCTCACCATTCAAGATTCATTGACATTAACAATAAATTTAGAAATCAGAACATTGCTCTTTGTCAATTTTTAGAATTCTAAAGTCCAATAGGGATAAATGTATTGTTAATAATCTGTTGAACTTAAATATTGAAATTTTTTTAATTATCACTTTTGGCACAAAGTTATTTAAAGTGATATATATTGTTTTAGTCTAAAAATATACAACTTAAAAACAAGCAAATGCAATGGACTCTCATAAGAAGTTTCCTCACCCTTCTCAAGAGTAATATGCTCTCGCTAAAATTGAAGTTTAGGATTGCTATTTATAATATTCTACCACTAAAGTGTATTTTATACAATTGAGTCCATTACTTGTATTTTTCTTCAATTAACATTTTCAAATATTA
>JAHLGP010020638.1:3687455-3795141 GCA_020141445.1 Bruguiera sexangula | reverse complement strand
TGTTGTTCCCACAGCCTTGTATGGGTTGTAATTGTTGTCAACTAGGGTTAAGTGTGCAAGAGAGTAAAGTCATATGGAAGGGCAGTAAAGTCACATGGAAGGGCAAGAAAGTAAATCTGCCACGTAAGGGCAAGAACGTAAATCCGCCATGTAAGCCCTATTAGGGTTTTATGGAAGAGAGTATATAAAGGCCTTGGAAGACAAAACTAGGGCAGAGGGCCAACACAATTGAATAAACAGCAACCCTACAGCAACCGGCCAAAAGGAAGAGAGAGCAGAACGGCAAGAGATCAGAAACAACACCACCAGGAGAGCAAACCAGAAACATCACCACCGGGAGAGCAAACCAGAACGTGCAACCTCCTGCAAGCAAACCAGAAACACGTCCTGCAAGCAAACCAGAAACACGTCCTGCAAGCAAACCAGAAACACATCCTGCAGGCAAACCAGAAACGCCTCCTGCAAGCAAACCAGAAACACATCCTGCAACCAAACCAGAAACGCACAACCAGCAAGAGGAGAAATAAGAAACAGACCACCCGGAAGAGAAGACAGCAGACTAGAAGCGTGAGGCAGGGCAAGAGACGTGAACCAGAAAAACCAGTAGTGTAAGGCAGGCCAAGAGACGTGAAACAGCACACCAGGAGCGTGAGACCAGAACGTGCAACGGCGTGACTGATCAGAAGCGTGGGGCAGGCCGTGAGACGTGAAACGGCAGACCAGAAGCTTGAGTGCAAGCTGTGAAACCTTGAGACGGTGAAAGCAGGAGCTGTGTGAGACAACCTAGAGAAGGAATTTGGCGAAGCATCGGAAAGAACTCAACGTATTTCTAGATTTCTTCAAGAGAGGTTAGAGAGCGTTGCGGTGAACTTCTAAGCGGCAGTGGAGCAGCCTTTCAATTCAACAGAGGCAAGACAAGCTAAACGAAGGGTAGACACAGTAAGTGACACTCTTTGTATTGTACTTGCTTAGTAATTGCAATAGTGAAAGGAGCAGAAGATTAAGACATCCATTGTAACTGGAATTCTCAAGTATAGTGGATAGTCTCGGTAAGGGAGAGTCCCTACCACCGTGGATGTACGTCACGTTGACGGAACCACGTAAATCTCGTGTGTCCTTAATTTGCTTTACGTTCTGTGTTTTGAATTGAGTTGTGAACGCAGCTAAAGTATCAGCCAACCCATAACCTAACGAAGACCTAAACAAGAACATCCGAATTGTCTATTAGGCAAGGTGTCTGAAAGGTGACTTTGGGGACTATTGTGATTAGTAGGTAGCAATAGATCTACCTTAGTCGAATCTGAGAAAGAGTTCGCTTTTAAGAAGAGATTGAAGTTGTTCACTTTCCTGCGAATTGTGAATTGTGGTGATACTGATTCACCCCCCCTCTCAGTATCACAAACTAGTAGATCCTAGGGTGAAGTTGGGAACTTCAATGTCTTTCTCACCATTCAAATGCAATGGCGTCTGCAATAAAGTTAAAGATCAAAACAATGCACTCTTTCAATTTTTAGAATTCTAAATTCCTATGGGGATAAATGCATTGTTAATTATCAGTTAAACTTTACTTTTGTAATTTTTTTAATTGTCTCCTTTGCAATAATGCTATTTGAAATGATTTATGTAATTTTAACCTAAAAATATATTGCTTTAGAAAAGCCAATGTATTGGACTCTAATAAGAAGTTTCCCCACTACCCTCAAGAGCAATATGCTTAACCCAACATTAAAACTTGAGATTGTTATTTATAATATTCATACACTAAAGTGTATTTCATACAATTGAGACCATTACTTGAATTTTTGTCCAATTAACATATTCAAATTTTTTGTTTTTATCACCATTCAAATGCAATGACATTTGCAATGAATTTAAAAATCAAAACAATGCACTTTTTCAATTTTTAGAATTCTAAAGTCTTATAGGGATAAATGCATTGTTAATAATCAGTTGAATTTAAATTTTGAAAGTTTTAAAATTATCTCCTTTGCCACAAAGTTATTTGAAATTATTTATATAGTTTTGGTTTAAAAATTTACAATAGAAGAAAAAGCAAATGCAATGGACTCCAATAAGAAGTTTCCTTACTTCCCTTAAGAGCAATATGCTCTAGATAAAATTGAAGTTTGGGATTGATATTTATAATATTTTACCACTAAAGTGTATTTTATACAATTGAGTCCATTACTTGTATTTTTCTTCAATTAACATTTTCAAATATTATGTCTTTCTCACCATTCAAATGTAATGACATTTTCAATAAATTTAAAAATCAAAACAATGCATTTTTTCAATTTTTAGAATTCTAAAGTCCTATAGAGATAAATGCAATGTCAATAATTAGTTGAATTTAAATTTTAAAATTTTTTAGATTATCTCGTTTACCACAAAGTTATTTGAAATGATTTATATAGTTTTGGTCTAAAAATATACAACTTAAGAAAAAGAAAATGCAATGGACTCTAATAAGAAGTTTCCCCACTCCCCTGAAGAGCAATATGCTTGAGCTAAGGTTGAAGTTTAGGATTGCTATTTATAATATTCTACCACTAAAGTGTATTTTATACAATTGAGTCCATTACCTGTATTTTTCTTTAGTTAATATTTTCAAATATCATGTCTTTCTTACCATTCAAATACAATGGCATTTGCAATAAAGTTAAAAATCAAAACATTGCATTTTTTCAATTTTGAGAATTCTAAAGTCCTATAGAGATAAATGCATGGTTAATAAACAGTTGAATTTAAATATTGAAATTTTTTTAATTATCACCGTTGGCACGCAGCTATACAAAGTGATTTATATAATTGTAGTCTAAAAATATACAACTTAAGAAAAAGAAAATGGAATGGACTCTCATAAGAAGTTTCCCCAATCCCCTCAAGAGCAATATGCTCTAGCAAAAATTGAAGTTTGGAATTGCTATTTATAATATTCTACCACTAAAGTGTATTTTATACAATTGAGTCCATTACTTGTATTTTTCTTCAATTAACATTTTCAAATATTACGTCTGTCTTACAATTCAAATGCAATGGCATTTGCAATAAATTTAAAAATCAAAACATTGCACTTTTTTAATTTATTTTTCTTGCTCTTTTCTTTCTATTGAAAACTCGTCCGGTGAATGCTTGAATGAGCCACTTCTGCTTGCACACTTAAATCTGGTTGACAACAATTACAACCCATACAAAGCTGTGGGAACAACAACTCTAAATAAAAGTTTCCCTACTCCCCTCAAGAGCAATATGCTCAAGCTAACTTTGAAGTTTGGGATTGCTATTTGTAATATTTTACCACGGAAGTGTATTTTATACAATTAAGTCAATTACTTGAATTTTCGTTCAATTAACACATTCAAATATTATGTTTTTATCACCATTCAAATGCAATGATACTTGTAATAAATTTAAAATCAAAACAATGCACTTTTTCAATTTTTAGAATTCTAAAGTTCTATAGGGATAAATGCATTGTTAATAATTAGTTGAATTTAAAACTTAAAATTTTTCAAATTATCTCCTTTGCCACAAAGTTATTTGAAATGATTTAAATAGTTTTAGTCTAAAAATATACAACTTAAGAAAAAGCAAATACAAGGGGCTTTAATAAGAAGTTTCCCCACTCCCCTCACGAGTAATATGCTCGAGCTAACATTGATGTTAGGGATTGCTATTTATAATATCCTGCCACTAAAGTGTATTCTATACAATTGAGTCCATTACTTGTATTTTTGTTCATTAACATTGTCAAGTATCCTTTCTCACCATTCAAATGCAATAGCATTAGAACTAAATTTAAAAATTAAAACATTGCACTTTTTCAATTTATAGAATGTTATAGTCTTATAGGGATATATGCATTATTAATAATCAGTTGAATTTAAATTTTGAAATTTTTTAAATTATCTTTTTTGCGACAAAGTTATTTGAAATGATTTATATAGCTTTCGTCTAAAAATATACAACTTAGAAAAAAGCAAATGCAATGGACTCTAATAAAAAGTTTAACCACTCCCCTTAAGAGCAATAGGCTTGAGCTAACTTTGAAGTTTAGGATTATTATTTGTAATATTCTACCACTAAAGTGTATTTTATACAAATGAGTTCATTACTTGTATTTTTGTTCAATTAACATTTTCAATGCAATAACATTAGCACTAAATTTAAAAATCAAAACATTGCACTTTTTCAATTTTTAGAATTCCAATGACCTATAGTAATAAATGCATTATTAATAATCAATAGAATTTAAATTTTGAAATTTTTTTAATTATGTCTTTTGCCACAAAGCTATTTGAAATGATTTATATAGTTTTAGTCTAAAAAAATATAACTTAAAAAAAAGCAAATGCAATGGACTCTAATAAGAAGTTTCACCATTCCCCTTAATAGCAATATGCTTGAGCTAACATTGATGTTTGGGATTGCTATTTGTAATATTCTACCACTAAAGTGCATTTTATGCAATTGAGTCCATTACTTGTATTTTTGTTCAATTAACATTTTCAAATATTATGTTTTTGTCACCATTCAAATGCAATAACATTAGCACTAAATTTAAAAATCAAAACATTGCACTTTTTCAATTTATAGAATTCTAAAGTCTTATAGGGATAAATGCATTATTAATAATTAGTTGAATTTAAATTTTGCAATTTTTCAAATTATCTCCTTTCCCACAAAGTTATTTGAAATGATTTATATAGTTTTGGTCTAAAAATATACAACTTAAGAAAAAGCAAATGCAATGGACTCTAATAAGAAGTTTCCCCATTCCCCATAAGAGCAATATGCTTTAGCTAAGATTGAAATTTGCGATTACTATTTATAATATTCTACCACTAATATCTATTTTATACATTTGAGTCTATTACTTGTATTTTTGTTCAATTAACATTTTATAATATTATGTTTTTCTCACCATTCAAATACAATAGCATTAGCATTAAATTTAAAAATCAAAACATTGCACTTTTTCAATTTTTAGAATTCCAAAGTCCTATAGGGATAAATGCATTGTTAATAATCAGTTGAATTTAAATTTTGAAATTTTTTAATTATTTCATTCGCCACAAAACTATTTGAAATGATTTAAATAGTTTTAGTCTAAAATTATACAACTTAAAACAAAAAAAAAGCAAATGCAATGAACTCTAATAAGGCATTTCCCCACTCCCTTTAAGAGCAATATGCTCTAGCTAAAATTGAAGTTTGGGATCGTTATTTATAATATTCTACCACTAAAGTGTATTTTGTACATTTAAGTCCATTACTTGTATTTTTGTTCAATTAACATTTTCAAATATTATATTTTTCTCACCATTCAAATGCAATAGCATTAGCACTAAATTGAACAATCAAAACATTGCACCTTTTTAATTTTTAGAATTCTAAGGTACTATAGGGGTAAATGCATTGTTAATAATCAATTGAATTTAAATTTTCAAATATTTTTAATTATCTCCTTTGTGATAAAGCTATTTGAAATGATTTATATAGTTTTTGTGTAAAAATATACAACTTAAAAAAAAGCAAATGCAACGAACTTTAATAAAAAGATTCTGCACTCCCCTCAAGAGCACTATACTTGAGCTGACATAGAAGTTTGGGATTGATATTTGTAATAATCTACGACTAAAGTGATTTTTATACAATTGAGTACATTACTTGTTTTTTTTGTTCAATTAACAATTTCAAATATTATATTTCTCTCACCATTCAAAAGCAATAGCATTAGCACAAAATTTAAAAATCAAATTGTTCAACTTTTTCAATTTTTAGAATTTTAAAATCTTATAGGGATAAATGCATTGTTAATAATTAGTTGAATTTAAATTTTGAAACTTTTTTAATTATCTCCTTTGCCACAAAGCTACTTGAAATGATTTATATAGTTTTAGTCTAAAAATATACAACTTAAGAAAAAGCAAATGCAATGGATTTTAATAAAAGGTATCCCTACTCTCCTCAAGAGCAATATACTAGAGCTAACATTGAAGTTTAGGATTACTATTTGTAATATTCTACCACTAAAGTGTATTTTATGCAATTGACTCCATTACTTATATTTTTGTTCAATTAACTTATTCAAATATTACAATTTTCTCACCATTCAAAATTCAATGGCATTAACAATAAATTTAGAAATCAAAACATTGCTCTTTTTCAATTTTTAGAATTCTAAAGTCTAATAGGGATAAATGCATTGTTAATAAACAGTTGAATTTAAATATTGAAATTTTTTTAATTATCACTTTTGACACAAAGTTATTTGAAGTGATTTATATAGTTTTAGTCTAAAAATATAAAACTTAAAAAAAAAGCAAATGCAATGGACTCTCATAAGAAGTTTCCCCACTCCCCTTAAGAGCGATATGCTTGAGCTAACATTGATGTTTAGGCTTGCTATTTGTAATATTCTACCACTAAAGTATATTTTATGCAATTGAGTTCATTACTTGTATTTTTGTTCAATTAACATTTTCAAATATTATGTTTTTCTCACCATTCAAATGTAATAGCATTAGCACTAAATTTAAAAATCAAAACATTGCACTTTTTCAATTTTTAGAATTCTAAAGTCCTCTAGACATAAATACATTGTTAATAATCAATTGAATTTAAATTTTAAAATTTTTTTAATTATCTCCTTTTCCTTAAAGTTATTTGAAATGATTTACATAGTTTTAGTCTAAGAATTTACAACTTGAAAAAAAAACAAATGCACTGGACTCTAATAAGAAGTTGTCCCACTCCCCTTAAGAGCAATATGCTTGATCTAACATTGATGTTTAGGATTGCTAATTGTAATATTCTACCACTAAAGTATATTTTATACAATTAAGCTCATTACTTGCATTTTTGTTCAATTAACATTTTCAAATATTATGTTTTTCTCACCATTCAAATGCAATAGTATTAGCACTAAATTTAAAAATCAAACCATTGCATTTTTCAATTTTCAAAATTCTAAACTCCTATAGGGATAAATGCATTGTTAATAATCAGTTGAATTTAAATTTTGCAATTTTTTTTAATTATCTCCTTTGCCCTAAAGTCATTCGAAATGATTTATGTAGTTTTGGTCTAAAATTATACAACTTAAGAAAAAGCAAATGCAGTAAACTCTAATAAAAAGTTTCCCCACTCCCTTGAAGAGTAATGTGCTCTAGCTAAAATTGAAGTTAGGGATTGCTATTTATAATATTCTACCACTAAAATGTATTTTATACATTTGAGTCCATTATTTCTATTTTTGTTCAATTAACATTTTCAAATATAATATTTTTCTCACCATTCAAATGCGATAGCATTAACACTAAATTTTAAAATTAAATTATTGCACTTTTTCAATTTTTAGAATTCTAAAGTCCTATAGGGAAAAATGCATTGCTAATAATCTGTTGAATTTAAATTTTGAAATTTTTTTAATTATCTCCTTTGCGACAAAGCTATTTGAAATTATTTATATAGTTTTAGTGTAAAAATATACAACTTATAAAAAAGCAAATATAATGGAGTTTAATAAGAAGTTTCCCCACTCCTCTCAAGAGTAATATGCTCGAGTTTACATTAAAGTTTGGGATTGCTATTTGTAATATTCTACCACTAAAGTGTATTTTATACAATTGAGTCCATTACTTGTATTTTTGTTCAATTAACATATTCAAATATTATATTTTTCTAACCATTCAAATGCAATAGTATTAGCACTAAATTTAAAAATCAAAACATTGCACTTTTTCAATTTTTACAATTCTAAAGTCCTATAGGGATAAATGCATTGTTAATAGCAACTGAATTTAAATTTTTAAAATTTTGAAATTATCTCCTTTGCCACAAAGTTATTTGGAATAATTTATGTAGATTTAGCCTAAAAACATACAACTTAACAAAAAGCAAGAGCAATGGACTCTAATAAGAAGTTTCTCCACTCCCTTGAAGAGCAATATGCTCTAGCTAAAATTGAAGTTAGGGATTGCTATTTATAATATTCTACCACTAAAGTGTATTTTATACATTTGAGTCCATTACTTGTATTTTTGTTTAATTAACATTTTCAAATTTAAAGTTTATCTCACCATTCAAATGCAATAGCATTAGCACTAAATTTAAAAGTCAAAATATTTCATTTTTTCAATTTTTAGAATTCTAAAGTCCTATAGAGAAAAATGCATTGTCAATAATCAGTTCAATTTAACTTTTGAAATTTTTTTAATTATCTCCTTTGCCACAAAGCTATTTGAAATGATTTATATAGTTTTAGTGTAAAAATATACAACTTAAGAAAAGCAAAAATAATGGACTTTTATAAGAAGTCTCACCACTTCCCTGAAGAGCAATATGCTCTAGCTAAAATTGAAGTTTGGCATTGTTGTTTATAATATTCTACCACTAAAGTGTCTTTTATACATTTGACACCATTACTTGTATTTTTCTTTAATTACCACCTTCAAATATTATATTTTTCTAACCATTCAAATGCAATAGCATTAGCACTAAATTTAAAAACCAAAACATTGCACCTTTTCAATTTTTAGAATTCTAAGGTCCTAGAGGGATAAATGCATTGTTAATAATTTGTTGAATTTAAATTTTGAAATTTTTTTAATTATTTCCTTTGTCACAAAGCTATTTGAAATGATTTATATAGTTTTAGTGTAAAAATGAACAACTTAAAAAAGAGCAAATGAAATGAACTCTAATAAGAAGTTTCCCCACTCCCCTCAATAGCCATATCCCCGTGCTAACATTAAAGTTTAGCATTGCTATTTGTAATATTCTACCACTAAACTATATTTTATTCAATTGAGTCCATTACTTGTATTTTTGTTCAATTAACATTTTCAAATATTATGATTTTCTCTCCATTCAAATTTAATAACATTAGCACTAAATTTAAAAATTAAAACATTGCACTTTTTCAAATTTTAGAATTCCAAAGTCCTATGGGGATAAATGCAATGTTAATAATCAGTTTAATTTAAATTTTGAAAATTTTTAAACTATCTCCTTTGTGACAACGTTATTTGAAAAGATTTATATAGTTTTGGTCCAAAAATATACAACTTAAGAAAAGACAAATGCAATGGACTCTAATAAGAAGTTTCCCCACTCCCTTGAAGAGCAATATGCTCTAGCTAAAATTGAAGTTTGGGATTGCTATTTGTAATATTCTACCACTAAAGAGGATTGCATACATTTGAGTCCATTACTTGTATTTTTGTTCAATTAACATTTTCAAATATTATGTTTTTCTCACTATTCAAATGCAATAGCATTAGAAATAAATTTAAAATTCAAAACATTGCACTTTTTCAATTTTTAGAATTCTAAAGTCCTATAGGAATAAATGCATTGTTAATAATCAGTTGAACTTAAATTTTAAAATTTTTTGAATTATCACCTTTGCCATAAAGCTATTTGAAACGATTTATATAGTTTTAGTGTAAAAATGTACAACTTAAAAAAAAAGCAAATGCAATGAACTCTAATAAGAAGTTTCCCCACTCCCTCCAAGAGCAATATCCTCATGCTAACATTGAAGTTTGGGATTGCTATTTGTAATATTCTACCACTAAAGTGTATTTTATACAATTAAGTCCATTAGTTGTTTTTTTGGTTCAATTAACATTTTCAAATATTATGTTTTTCTCTCCATTCAAATGCAATAACATTAGCATTAAATTTAAAAATTAAAACATTGCATTTTTTCAATTTATAGAATTCTAAAGTCCTATAGGGATAAATACATTATTAATAATCAGTTGAATTTGAATTTTGAAATTTTTTAAATGATCTCTTATACCACAATGTTATTTCAAATGATTTATATAGTTTTGGTCTAAAAATATAGAACTTAAAAAAAAGCAAATGCAATAGACTCTAATAAGAAGTTCCCCATCCTATCAAAAGCAATATGCTCGAGCTTACATTGAAGTTTGGGATTGGTATTGGTAATATTCTATCACTAAAGTGTATTTTATACAATTGAGTCCATTACTTGTATTTTTGTTCAATTAACATTTTCAAATATTATGTTTTTCTTACCATTCAAATACAATAGCATCAGCACTAAATTTAAAAATCAAAACATTGCACTTTTTCAATTTTTAGAATTCTAATGTCCTAGAAGCATAAATGCATTGTCAATAATCGGTTGAACTTAAATTTTAAAATTTTTTTAATTATCTCCTTTTCCATAAGGCTATTTGAAATTATTTATACAGTTTTAGTGTAAAAATGCAAAACTTAAAAAAATGCAAATGCAATGGACTCTAATAAGAAGTTTCCCCATCCCCTCAAGAGCAATATGCTCGAGCTTGCATTGAAGTTTGGGATTACTATTGGTAATATTCTATCTCTAAAATCTATTTTATACAATTGAATCCATTACTTGTATATTTGTTCAATTAACATTTTCAAATATTATGTTTTTTTCACCATTCAAATGCAATAGCATTAGCACTAAATTTAAAAATCATAACATTGCACTTTTTCAATTTTTACAATTCTAAAGTCCTATAGGAATAAATGTATTGTTAATAATCAATTGAATTTTTGAAAGTTTTTGAATTATCTCCTTTGCCACAAAGCTATATGAAGTGATTTATATAGTTTTAGTCTAAAACTATACAACATAAAAAAACCCAAATGCAATGGAGTCTAAAAAAGCCCACTCCTTTCAAGATAAATATGCTCGAGCTTACATTGAAGTTTGAGATTGCTATTTGTAATATTCTACAACTAAAGTGTATCTTATACAATTGAGTCCATTACTTATATTTTTGTTCAATTAACATTTTAAAATATTATGTTTTCTCTGCATTCAAACGCAATAGCATTAGCATTAAATATCAAAATTAAAACATTGTACTTTTTCAATTTTTCAAATTCTAAAGTCCTATAAGGATAAATACATTGTTAATAATCAGATGAATTTAAATTTTGAAAGTTTCTTAATTATCTTCTTTTCCACAAAGCTATTTGAAATGATTTATATAGTTTTATTTTAAAAATATACAACATAGAAAAAAGCAAATGCAATGGAGTCTAACAACAAGTTTCCCCACTCCCTTCAAGAGCAATATACTCGAGCTTACATTGAAGTTTGGGATTGCTATTTGTAATATTCTACCACTAAAGTGGTTTTTATACAATTGAGTCCATTACTTGTTTTTTCGTTCAATTAAAATTTTCAAATATTATATTTTTCTCACCATTCAAATGCAATAGCATTAGCACTAACTTTAATAATTAAAATATGGCACTTTTCCAATTTATAGAATTCTAAAATCCTATAGAGATAAATGCATTGTTAATAATCAGTTGAATTTAAATTTTGAAAGTTTTTAAATTATCTCCTTTGCCACAAAGTTATTTCAAATCATTTATATAGTTTTGGTCTAAAAATATACAACTTAAGCAAAAGCAAATGCAATGGAATCTAATAAGAAGTTTCCCCACTACCCTGAAGAGCAATATGCTCTAGCTAAAATTGAAGTTTGGGATTGTTATTTATAATATTCTACCACTAAAGTGTATTCTATACTATTGACACCATTACTTGTATTTTTGTTCCATTAACATTTTCAAATATTAAAAATCAAAACTTTGCAAATTTTCACTTTTTAGAATTTAAAGTTTTGTAAGGATAAATGCGTTACTAATAATCCAATTGAATTTAAAATTTGTAATATTTTTATTTATCTCCTTTGCCATAGTGCAATTGGGAATGATTTATATGATCTTGTACAGAAACATATTTCTTATGAAAAACTAAATGTAGTAGACACTAATAAAAAGTTTTCCCATTCCCCTCTACTTATATATGCTTGACCCAATATTTAAATTTGTGATTGCTATTTATAATACTCATCCACTATATTATATTTTATATAATTTGTTTCATTACTTGTATTTGTTTTTTCAATTAACATGTTCAAATATTATGATTTTCTTACCATTCAAATGCAATTGCATTTACAAAAAATTTAAATGATCAAAACTTTGCAAATTTTCACTTTTTAGAATTTAAAGTCTTACAAGGATAAATGCATTACTAATACTCAGTTGCATTTAAATTTTATAATTTTTTTATTTGTCTCCTTTGCCATAATGCAAGTAGACATGATTTATATGATTTTGGTATAGAAACATTTTTCTTAAGAAAAAGTAAATGCAGTGGACACTAATAAAAAGTCTTCTCATTCCCCTCTACTTATATATGCTTGACCCAACATTGAAATTTGTGATTGCTATTTATAATTTTCATCTACTATAATGTATTTTATACAATTAGATTCATTACTTGTATTTTTTTCGATTAACATGTTCAAATATGTTTTTCTTACCATTCAAATGCAAAGGCATTTGCAATAAAGTTAAAAGATCAAAACTATGTAAATTTTCACTCTTTAGAATTTAACGTCTTATAAGGATAAATGAGTTACTAATAATAAATTCAATTTAAAATTTGTAATTTTCTTATTTGTCTCCCTTGCCATAATGCAATTGCAAATGACTTAGGTGATTTTAGTTTACAAACATATTTCTTAAGAAAAAGTAAATGCATTGCACACTAATAAAAAGATTTCCCATTCCCCTTAACAAATCTATTCTTGTCCCAACATTGAAATTTGTAATTGCTATTTATAATATTCATCCACTAAATTTTATTTTACACAATTAGGTCCAATACTTGTATCTTTGTTCAATTAAAATATTGAAATATTATATTTTTCTTAGCATTTAAATGCAACAACATTTACAATAAATTTAAAAGATCAAAACATTGTAAATTTTCACTTTTTAAAATTTAAAGACTTATAAAGATAAATACATTACTAATAATCAATTGAATTTAAATTTTGTAATTTTTTTATTTGTCTCCTTTGCCATAGTGCAATTAGAAATGATTTATATGATTTTAGTCGACAAACATATTTCTTAAGAAAAACTAAATGCAATGCGCACTAATAAAAAGTTTTCCCATTCCCCTTTACAGATATATGCCTAACTTAACATTGAAATTTGTGATTGTTATTTATAATATTCATCCATTAAATTGTATTTTATACAATTAGATTCATTACTCATATTTGTTTTTTGAATTAACATGTTCAAATATTATGTTTTTTTTTACCATTCAAATGCAATGGCATTTACAATAAATTTAAAAGATCAAAACTTTGCAAATTTTCACTTTTTAGAATTTAAAATCTTATAAGGAGAAATGTGTTACTAATAATAAGTTCAATTTAAAATTTGAAATTTTTTTATTTGTCTCCCTTGCGATAGTGCAATTGGAAATGATTTATATGAGTTTAGTTTACAAACATATTTCCTAAGAAAAAGAAAATGCAGTGGACATTAATAAAAAGTTTTTCTATTCCCCTCTATAGATATATGCTTGACCCAACATTGAAATTTGTGATTGGTATTTATAATATTCGTCCACTAAATTGTATTTTATACAATTAGGCTCATTACTTGTATTTTTTTTTTCAACTAACATATTCAAATATGATGTTTTTCTTACCATTCAAATGCAATGGCATTTACAACAAATTTAAAAGCTCAAAACTTTGCAAATTTTCACTTTTTAGAATTTAAAGTCTTATAAGGATAAATGTGTTACTAATAATCCAATTGAATTTAAATTTTGTAATATTTTTATTTGTCTCCCTTGTCATAGTGCAATTAGAAATGATTTATATCTTTTTAGTCTATAAACTTATTTCTTAAGAAAACGTTAATGCAGTGGACACTACTAAAAAGTTTTCTCATTCTCCTCTACTTCTATATGCTTGACCTAACATTCAAATTTGTGATTGCTATTTATAATAGTCATCCACTAAATTGTACTTTGTACAATTAGGTTCTTTACTTGTATTTTTTTTTTCAATTAACATGTTCAAATATTATGTTTTTTTATCATTCAAATGCAATGACATTTACAACAAATTTAAAAGATCAAAACCTTGCAAATTTTCACTTTTTAGAATTTAAAGTCTTACAAGGATAAATGCATTACTAATACTCAGTTGTATTTAAATTTTGTAATTTTTTAATTTGTCCCCTTTGTCATAGTGCAATTGGATATGATTTATATGATTTTAGTATAGAAACATATTTCTTATGAAAAAGTAAATGAAGTGGACACTAAAAAAAAGTTTTCCCATTCCCCTCTGCTTATATACGCTTGACCCAACATTAAAATTTGTTATTGCTATTTATAATTTTCATCCACTATATTTTATTTTATACAATTAAGTTAATTACTTGTATTTTTTTTAATTAACATGTTCAAATATTATGTTTTTCTTACCATTCAAATGCAATGGCATTTGCAATAAATTTAAAAGATCAAAACTTTGCAAATTTTCACTCTTTAGAATTTAAAATCTTATAAGGATAAATGTGTTACTAATAATAAATTCAATTTTAAATTTGTAATTTTCTTTTTTGTCTCCCTTGACATAGTGCAATTGGAAATCATTTATATGATTTTAGTTTACAAGCATATTTCTTAAGAAAAAGTAAATGCAATGAACACTAATAAAAAGTTTTCTCATTCCCCTAAACAAATATATGCTTGTCCCAACATTGGAATTTGTGATTGCTATTTATAATATTCATCCACTAAATTGTATTTTATACAATTAGGTTCATTTCTTGTATTTTTCTTCAATTAACATGTTAAAATATTATGTTTTTCTTACCATTCAAATGCAATTGCATTTACAACAAATTAAAAAGATCAAAACTTTGCAAATTTTCACTTTTTAGAACTTAAAGTCTTATAAGGATAAATGCATTACAAATAATCAATTGAATTTAAATTTTCTAATTTTTTAATTTGTCTCCTTTGTCATAGTGCAATTAGAAATGATTTATATGATTTTAGTCGACAAACATATTTCTTAAGAAAATATAAATGTAGTGGACACTAATAAAAAGTTTTCCCAATCCCCTCTACAGATATATGCCTAACCCAACATTGAAATTTGTGATTGCTATTTACAATATTCATCCACTAAATTGTATTTTATACAATTAGATCCATTACTTGTTTTTTTTTTTTAATTGACATGTTCAAATATTATGTTTTTCTTACCATTCAAATGCAATGACATTTACAATAAATTTAAATGATGAAAACTTTGCAAATTTTCGCCTTTTAGAATTTAAACTTTTAGAAGGATAAATGCGTCACTATTCATAAATTCAATTTAAAATTTGTAATTTTGTTATTTGTCTCCTTTGCCATAGTGCAATTAGAAATGATTTATATGATTTTAGTCGACAAACATATTTCTTAAGAAAATGTAAATGCAGTGGACACTAATAAAAAGTTTTCCCAATCCCCTCTGCAGATATATGCCTGACCCAACATTGAAATTTGTGATTGCTATTTACAATATTCATCCACTAAATTGTATTTTATACAATTAGATCCATTACTTGCTTTTCTTTTTTAAGTAACATGTTCAAATATTATGTTTTTCTTATCATTCAAATGCAATGGCATTTAAAATAAATTTAAAAGATAAAAACATTGCAAATTTTCACTTCTTAGAATTTAAAATCTAATAAGAATAAATGTGTTACTAATAATCAATTGAATTTAAATTTTGTAATTTTTTATCTGTCTCCATTGTCATAGTGCAATTGGAAATGATTTATATGATTTTAGTCTACAAACATATTTCTTAAGAAAAGGTAAATGCAGTGGACACTAATAAAAAGTTTTCCCATTCCCCTCTACAGATATATGTTTGACCAAACATTGAAATTTGTGATTGTTATCTATAATATTCATCCACTAAATTTAATTTTACATAATTAAGACCATTACTTGTATTTTTGTTCAATCAACATGTTCAAATACTAGGGTTTTCTTACCACTCAAATTCAATGACATTTACAATAAATTTAAAAGATCAAAACTTTGCAAATTTTCACTCTTTAGAATTTAAGGTCTTATAAGGATAAATGCGTTACTAATAATCCAAATGAATTTAAATTTTGTAATTTTTTTATTTGTCTCCTTTTCCATAGTGCAATTAGAAATGATTTATATGATTTTAGTCTGTAATTAAATTTTTTAAGAAAAAGTAAATGCAAAGGACACTAATAGAAAGTTTTCCCATTCCCCCTACAGATATATGCTGAACCCAACATTGAAATTTGTGATTGCTATTTATAATATTCATTCACTAAATTGTATTTTATACAATTAACCCCATTATTTGTAATTTTTTTCAATTAACATGTTCAAATATTATGCTTTTCCTACCATTCAATTGCAATGTCATTTACAATAAATTTAAAAGATCAAAACCTTGCCAATTTTCTCTTTTTAGAATTTAATGTCTTATAAGGATACATGTGTTACTAATAATCAATTAAATTTAAATTTTGTAATTGCTTTATTTGTCTCCTTTGCCATATTGCAATTAGAAATGATTTATATGATTTTAGTCTGTAATCAAATTTTTTAAGAAAAAGTAAATGCAAAGGACACTAATAGAAAGTTTTCCCGTTCCCCTCTACTTATATATGCTTGACCCAACATTGAAATTTGTGATTGCTATTAATAATATTCATCTACTAAATTGTATTTTATATAATTAAGTCCATTATTTGTAAGTTTTTTTCAATTAACATGTTCAAATATTATGTTTTTCTTGCCATTCAATTTGAATGGCATTTACAATAAATTTAAAAGATCAAAACTTTGCAAATTTTTACTCTTTAGAATTTAAAGTCTTATAAGGTTAAATGTGTTACTAATAATAAATTCAATTTTAAATTTGTAATTTTCTTTTTTGTCTCCCTTGCCATAGTGCAATTGGAAATCATTTATATGATTTTAGTTTACAAGCATATTTCTTAAGAAAAAGTAAATGCAGTGAACACTAATAAAAAGTTTTCTCATTCCCCTAAACAAATATATGCTTGTCCCAACATTGGAATTTGTGATTGCTATTTAAAATATTCATTTACTAAATTGTATTTTATACAATTAAGTCCATTATTTGTAATGTTTTTCAATTGACATGGTCAAATATGATGTTTTCCTTACCATTCAATTACAATGTCATTTACAATAAATTTAAAAGATCAAAACTTTGCCAATTTTCTCTTTTTAGAATTTAAACCCTTATAAGGATACATGCGTTACTAATAATCAATTGGATTTAAATTTTGTAATTTTTTTATTTGTCTCCTTTGCCATAGTGCAATTGGAAATGATTTATATGATTTTAGTTTACAAACATATTTCTTAAGGAAAAGTAAATGCAATGGACACAAATAAAAAGTTTTCCCATTCCGCTTTATAGATATATGCTTGAACCAATATTGAAATTTGTGATTACTATTTATAATATTCATCCACTAAATTGTATTTTATACAATTAAGTCCATTATTTGTAATTTGTTTCAATTAACATGTTCAAATATTATGTTTTTTTTTACCATTCAAATGCAACGGCATATAAAATAAATTGATAAGATAAAAACTTTGCAAATTTTCACTTTTTAGAATTTAAAGTCTTATCAAGATTAATGCATTACTAATAATGCAATTGAATTTTAATTTTGTAATTTTTTAATTTGTCTCATTTGCCATAGTGCAATTTCAAATGATTTATATGATTTTAGTCTACAAACATATTTCTTAAGTAAAAATAATGTAGTGGACACTAATAAAAAGTTTTCCCATTCCCCTTTACTTATATATGCTTGACCCAACATTCAAATTTGTGATTGCTATTTATAATATTCATCTACTAAATTGTATTTTATACAATTAGGTTCATTACTTGTATCTTTTGTCAATTAACATGTTTAAATATAACGTTTTTCTTACCATTCAAATGCAATGGCATTTAAAATAAATTTAAAAGATGAAAACTTTGCAAATTATCACTTTTTAGAATTTAAAGTCTTATAAGGATAAATGCATTACTAATAATCAATTGAATTTAAATTTTGTAATTTTTTTATTTATCTCCCTTGTCATATCGCAATTGGAAATGATTTATATGATTTTTGTCGACAAACATATTTCTTAGGAAAATGTAATTGAAGTGGACATTAATAAAAAGATTTTCCATTCCCCTTTATACATATATGCTTCACCCAACATTGAATTTTGTGATTGTTATTTATAATATCTATCCACTAAATTGTATTTTATACAATTAGGCTCATTACTTGTATTTTTTTTTTTCAATTAACATGTTGAAATATTATGTTTTACTTACCATTCAAATGCAATGGCATTTAAAATAAATTTAAAAGATCAAAACTTTGCAAATTTTCACTTTTTAGAATTTAAAGTCTTATATGGATAAATGCGTTACTAATAATCCAATTGAATTTAAATTTTGTAATTTTTTACTTTATCTCTTTTGTCATGGTGCAATTTAAAATGATTTATATGATTTTAGTCTACAAACATATTTCTTAAGAAAAGGTAAATGCAGTGGACATTAATAAAGAGTTTTCCCATTCCTCTCTACTTATATATGCTTGACCCAACATTCAAATTTGTGATTGTTATTTATAATATTCAACCACTAAATTGTATTTTATTTAATTAAGTCCATTACTTGTACTTTTCTTCAATTAACATGTTCAAATATTATGTTTTTTGTACCATTCAAATATTATGGTATTTACAACAAATTTAAAAGATCTAAACTTTGCAAATTTTCACCTTTTAGAATTTAAAATCTAATAGGAATAAATGCGTTACAAATAATCAATTGAATTTAAATTTTGTAATTTTTTTATTTGTCTCCATTGTCATAGTGCAATTGGAAATAATTTATATGATTTTAGTCTACAAACATATTTCTTAAGAAAAAGGTAAATGTAGTGGACACTAATAAAAAGTTTTCCCATTCCCCTCTCAGATATATGCTTGACCAAATATTGAAATTTGTGATTGTTATTTATAATATTCATGTACTAAATTTTATTTTACACAATTAAGACCATTACTTGTATTTTTGTTCAATTAACATGTTTAAATATTATGTTTTTCTTAACATTCAAATGCAATGACATTTACAATAAATTTAAAAGATCAAAACTTTGCAAATTTTCACTTTTTAAAATTTAATGTCTTATAAGGGTAAATGCGGTACTAATAATCCAATTGAATTTTAATTTTTGTAATTTTTTTATGTCTCCTTTGCTATAGTGCAATTAGAAATGATTTATATGATTTTAGTCTACAAACATATTTCTTAAGAAAAAGTAAATGTAGTGGACACGAACAAAAAATTTTTCCATTCTCGTTTACAGATTTATGCTTGACCCAACATTAAAATTTGTGATTGCTATTTATAATATTCATCCACTAAATTGTATTTTATACAATTAATTCGGTTATTTATAATTTGTTTCAATTAACATGTTCAAATATTATGTTTTTCTTACCATTCAAATGCAGTGGCATTTAAAATAAATTTAAAGATGAAAACTTCGCAAATTTTCACCTTTTAGAATTTAAAGTTTTATAAGGATAAATGCATTACTAATAATTAATTGAATTTAAATTTTACAATTTTTTAATTTGTTTGCTTTGCGATAGTGCAATTAGAAATGATTTATATGATTTTAGTCTACAAACATATTTCTTAAGAAAAAAGAAATGTAGTGGATCCTAATAAAAAGTTTTCCCATTTCCCTTTATAGATATATGCTTGACCTAACATCGAAATTCGTGATTGCTATTTATAATATTCATCCACTAAATTATATTTTATACAATTAAGACCATTATTTGTAATTATTTTCAATTAATATGTTCAAATATTATGTTTTTCCCACTATTCAATTGCAATGTCATTTACAATAAACTTAAAAGATCAAAACTTTGCCAATTTTCTCTTTTTAGAATTTAAACTCTTATAAGGATAAATGCGTTACTAATAATCCAATTGAATTTAAATTTTGTAACATTTTATTTGTCTCCTTTGCTATTGTGCAATTAGAAATGATTTATATGATTTTAATCTACAAACATATTTCTTAAGAAAAAGTAATTGCAGTGGACACGAACAAAAAATTTTACCATTCCAGCTTACAGATTTATGTTTGACTCAACGTTGAAATTTGTGATTGTTATTTACAATATTCATCCAGTAAATTGTATTTTATACAATTAATTCCATTATTTGTAATTTGTTTCAATTAACATGTTCAAATATTATGTTTTTCTTACCATTCAAATGTAATGGCATTTAAAATAAATTTAAAAGATGAAAACTTTGCATTTAAAATAATCCAATTGAATTTAAATTTTGTAATTTTTTTATTTGTCTCCTTTGCCATAGTGCAATTAGAAATGATTTATATGATTTTAGTCTACAAACATATTTCTTAAGAAAAGTAAATGCAGTGGACACTAATAAAAAGTTTTCCCATTCCCCTCTACTTATAAATGCTTCACCCAACATGAAAATTTGTGATTGTTATTTATAATATTCATGCACGAAATTTTATTTTGCACAATTAGGTCTATTACTTGTTTTTTTTGTCCAATTAACATGTTCAAATATTATGTTTTTCTTACCATTCAAATGCAATTGCATTTACAATAAATTAAAAAGATCAAAACTTTGCAAATTTTCACTTTTTAGAATTTAAAGTCTTACAAGGATAAATGCGTTACTAATACTCAATTGCATTTAAATTTTGTAATTTTTTTATTTGTCTCCATTGCCTTAGTGCAATTGGAAATGATTTATATCATTTTTGTTTACAAACTTATTTCTTAAGAAAAAGTAAATGCAGTGGACATGAATAAAAAGTTTTCTCATTCCCCTTTATAGATATATGCTTGACCCAACATTGAAATTTGTGATTGGTATTTATAATATTCATCCACCAAATTGTATTTTATACAATTAGAATTTAAATTCTTATAAGGATAAATACGTTAGTAATAATCCAATTGAATTGAAATTTTGTAATTTTTTTATTTGTCTCCCTTGCCATAATGCAATTAGAAATGATTTATATGATTTTAGTCTACAAACATATTTCTTAAGAAAAAGTAAATGAAGTGGGCACTAATAAAAAGTTTTCCCATTCCCCTCTACAAATATATTCTCATCCCAAAATTGAAATTTGTGATTGCTATTTATAATTTTCATGCACTAAATTGTATTTTATATAATTAAGTCCATTACTTGTATTTGTTTTTCAATTAACATGTTCAAATATTATGTTTTTCTTACCATTCAAGTGCAATAGCATTTACAATAAATTTTGAAGTTCCCAATTTCACCCTAGGATCTACTAGTTTGTGATACTGAGAGGGGGGTGAATCAGTATCACCACAATTCGCAATTCACAAGTAAGTGAACAACTTCAATCTATTCTTAAAAGCGAACTCTTTCTCATATTCGACTAAGGTAGATCTATTGTTACCTATTAATCACAATAGTCCCCAAAGTCACCTTTCACTTTTGTGAAATTAAAATCTTATAAGGACAAATGCGTTACAAATAATCAATTGAATTTAAATTATATAATTTTTTTATTTGTCTCCATTGTCATAGTGCAACTAGAAATGATTTATATGATTTTAGTCTACAAACATATTTCTTAAGAAAAGGTAAATGCAGTGGACACTAATAAAAAGTTCTACCAATCCCCTATACAGATATATGCTTGACCAAACATTGAAATTTGTGATTGCTATTTATAATATTCATCCACAAAATTTTATTTTACGCAATTAAGACCATTACTTGTATTTTTGTTCAATTAACATGTTCAAATATTATGTTTTTCTTACCATTCAAATGCAATGGCATTTTCAATAAATTTAAAAGATCAAAACTTTGCAAATATTCACTTTTTAGAATTTAAAGTCTTATAAGAATAAATGCATTACTAATAATCAAATTGAAATTAAATTTTGTAATTTTTTATTTGTCTCCTTTGCCATAGTGCAATTAGAAACAATTTATATGATTTTAGTCTATAAACATATTTCTTAAGAAAAGGTAAATGTAGTGGACTGTAATAAAAAGTTTTCCCATTCCCCTCTACAAATATATGCTTGACCAAACATTAAAATTTGTGATTGCTATTTATAATATTCATCTACTAAATTGTATTTTAGACAATTAAGTCCATTATTTATAATTTTTTTCAATTAACATGTTCAAATATTATGCTTTTCTTAAGATTCAAATGCAATGACATTTAAAACAGATTAAAAAGATCAAAACTTTGCAACTTTTCACTTTTTAGAATTTAAAGTTTTATAAGGATAAATGCATTACTAATAATAAATTCAATTTAAAATTTGTAACTTTTTTATTTGTCTCCCTTGCCATAGTGCAATTGGAAATGATTTATATGAGTTTAGTTTACAAACATATTTTTTAAGAAAAAGTAAATGCAGTGGACACTAATAAAAAGTTTTCTCATTCCCTTCTACAGATATATGCTTTACCAAGCATTGAAATTTGTGATTGTCAATTTAAAATTTGCAACTTTTTTATTTGTCTCCCTTGTCATAGTGTAATTGGAAATGATTTAGGTGATTTTAGTTCACAAACATATTTCTTAAGAAAAAGTAAATGCAGTGGACAAAAATAAAAAGTTTTCCCACTCCCCTCTACAAATATATGCTTGACCCAACCTTGAAATTTGTGATTGCTATTTATAATATTCATCCACTAAATTGTATTTTACACAATTAAGTCCATTATTTGTAATTTTTTCAATTAACATGTTCAAAAATTTTGTTTTTCTTTCCATTCAAATACAATGGCATTTACAGTAAATTTAAAAGATGAAAACTTTGCAAATTTTCACTTTTTAGAGTTTAAAATCTTATAAGGATAAAAGTGTTACTAATAATCTGTTGAATTTAGATTTTGTAATTTTTTTTATTTTTCTCTTTTGCCATAGTACAATTGGAAATGATTTATATGGTTTTAGTCTACAAACGTATTTCTTGAGAAAAAGCAGATGCAGTGGACACTAATAAAAAGTTTTCCCATTCCGCTCTAATGATATATACTTGACCCAACATTGAAATTTGTGATTGCTATTTATAATATTCGTCCACTAAATTGTATTTTATACAACTAAGTCCATCATTTGTAATTTTTTTCACTTGACATGTTCAAATATTATATTTTTCTTACTATTCAAATGCAATGACATTTACAATAAATTTAAAAGATCAAAACTTTGCAAATTTTCACTTTTTAGAATTTAAAGTCTTACAAGGATAAATGCATTACTAATACTATGTTGCATTCAAATTTTGTAATTTTTTTATTTGTCTCCTTTGTCATAGTGCAATTGGAAATGATTTATATGAATTTTATTTCTTAAGAAAAATTTAATGTTGTGGACACTAATAAAAAGATTTCTCATTCCCCTCTACAGATATATACTTGACCCAACATTGAAATTTGTGATTGTTATTGTTGTTCCCACAACCTTGTATGGGTTATAATTGTTGTCAACTAAGATTAAGTGTGCAAGAGAGTAAAGTCACATGGAAGGGCAAGAAAGTAAATCTGCCGCGTAAGGGCAAAAACGTAAATTTGCCATGTATGTAAGCCCTATTAGGGTTTCATGGAAGAGAGTATATAAAGGCCTTGGAAGACAAAACTAGGGTAAAGGGCCAACATAATTGAAAAAACAGCAACCCTACAACAACCGGCCAAAAAGGAAGAGAGAGCAGAACAGCAAGAGATCAGAAATGATACCACTGGGAGAGCAAACCAGAACGTGCGACCTCCTGCAAGCAAACCAGAAATGTCTCCTGCAAGCAAACCAGAAACGCCTCCTGCAAGCAAACTAGAAACACATCCTACAAGCAAACTAGAAATGCACAACCAACAAGAGGAGAAATAAGAAACAGACCACCCGAAAGAGAAGACAGCAAACCTGGTATCCGTGAGACCACTCGGAAGAGAAGACAGCAGACCTGGTATCCGTGAGACCACCCGGAAGAGAAGACAGCAGACCTGGTATTCGTGAGACCACCCAGAAGAGAAGACAGCAAACTAGAAGCGTGAGGCAGGCTGAGAGACGTGAACCAGAAAAACCAGTAGCATGAGGCAGGCTAAGAGACGCGAAACAGCAGACCAGAAGCGTGAGACCAGAACGTGCAATGGCGTGACTGATCAGAAGCGTGGGGCAGGCCGTGAGACGTGAAACGGCAGACCAGAAGCTTGAGTGCAAGCTGTGAAACCGTGAGACAGTGAAAGCAGGAGTTGTGTGAAACAACCTAGAGAAGGAATTTGGCGAAGCATCGGAAAGAACTCAATGTATTTCCAGATTTCTTCAAGAGAGGTTAGAGAGCGTTGCGGTGAACTTCTAAGCGGCAGTGGAGCAGCCTTTCAATTCAACAGAGGCAAGACAAGCTAGAAGAAGGGTAGACACAATAAGTGACACTCTTTGTATTGTACTTACTTAGTAATTGCAATAGTGAAAGGAGCAGAAGATTAAAACATCCATTGTAACTGGAATTCTCAAATATAGTGGATAGTCTCGGTAAGGGAGAGTCCCTACCACCGTGGATGTACGTCACGTTGACGGAACCACGTAAATCTCGTGTGTCCTTAATTTGCTTTATGTTCTGTGTTTTGAATTGAGTTGTGAATGCAGCTAAAGTATCAGCCAACCCATAACCTAACGAAAACCTAAACAAGAACATCTGAATTGTCTATTAGGCAAGGTGTCTGAAAGGTGACTTTGGGGACTATTGTGATTTGTAGGTAGCAATAGATCTACCTTAGTCGAATTTGAGAAAGAGTTCACTTTTAAGAAGAGATTGAAGTTGTTCACTTTCCTGCGAATTGCGAATTGTGGTGATACTGATTCACCTCCCCTCTCAGTATCACAAACTAGTAGATCGTAGGGTGAAGTTGGGAACTTCAATTGGTATAAGAGCTCAAGTTCACTAGGATAAAGCTTAATAGCTTGGTGTACTAGTTTGAAGAGCTCTAGAAGTTTTAACTTGTTCAGCATACTAAGAAATGAATGCCGGTACCAGCACCAACACTACTTACAGTAAGAAGGTTCCAATCTTCAACAGAACCAACTACCATATGTGGAGAGCGAGAATGCAGGTGGTATTTGCAACCATGGGCATGAACGTGGTGAAATCTGTATAGGAGGGTTTTGAGCCTCCAGAAGAAGGTAAAGATCCAACCCCAGAGGAATTAAAACAGTTTGAGATAAATGGAAAGGCCTCAAATGTCATCATTTCAGCATTGACAGATGCTGAATATGCTAAAGTTATGGACTGCAAATCTGCTAAGGAGATATGGGATAGATTGCAGAAAGTCTATGAAGGTGATGGCAGAATGAAGGAGGCCAAGCTTCAAGTTTTCAAGGAGAGATATGAATCTCTCATAATGCAAGAAAATGAGACAGTCCAAGAGTTCTTCACCAGGGTTATTGATGCTGTAAACAATCTTAGAAGTCATGGGAAGAACAAGAAGGACTCATCTATTGTGAAGAAAATTCTGAGAATTCTGCCTGAGAGGTTTGCCTGAAAGGTGGCAGCCATAGAGGAGAGTAGAGATCTCAATTCTATGTCTCTGCATGATCTCCAGTGCAATCTCATTGCATATGAGATGAGAATAAAGTCAACTGAGAGCTCATCAACGTCAAAGGTATCAAAGGAGGCAGCTTTCAAAGCTATAAAACACTTGAAGATAAAAGAAGAGGAAGAATCATCTAGTGAGGATGATGATGATGATGAGGAAGAAAGTGAAGGTGAAGTGTTGGCATACTTCACAAGGAAATTCAAAAAGGGGTCTAAGAAGGGAAAAGAATAGTTGTCCTTGAGATGTTATTGTTGTGGACAGACTAGACACTTTGCTTCTCAGTGCAAAGTGAAACTTGATGATGAAGATGAGGATAGTGATGATGAGCAGAATTCAAAATGGAGAAGACCATCATTTAAGTCAAGGAAGTCCAGCAAGAAGACTGCTAGCCCACAAAAGAAGAAGAAGAAGAGAGGCTCATTCAAGAGTTATGTGAGCCAGACAAAAGAAGCCAATGAGGAGGAAGATGTAGACTCATCAGATGAGCATGCCTTTATGGCATCAACTCAAGGTGGTAGTTCAACCTTTGAAGAGGAAGAGGAGGTTGATGAAGAAGAACCAGATCTTGAAGCTGAGTTGGAAGCAGCTTCAAAGGAGATAATCAGAAGGGGCAGAACCATAAGAAGGTTGGAGGCCCACATAAAACAAGTTGAAGCAAAGTCTGAGGAAGCTGAAAGTCAAAAGGATGAAATAAGGGCTGAACATATTGACTTGAAGAGAAGATTTGAAGAATAGATCAAAATATGTGAAGACCTTACTATGGAGCTTGGCTCAAGGACTTCAACAATTGAAGAAATGGAGATAGAGTTGCTGAGACTTCAGCAACAACTCAAAAGGAGTGAAGAGAACATGCAGAAGCTTGAAATGATAGGAGAAACAAGTTCTGCAAGAGAAAAGAAGAATGAAGAGAAAGTGCAGCAATTTGAGGCTGCATTGCCTAAAGATAATAAGAATGTGCCACAGAAGTTGAAAGAGAAGGTTGTGACTGAGGAGAAGATAGCTGAGAATAAAGAGGATTTGAAGAAGCAACCTAGGGTGGCAAACAAAAATGAAGAAAAGAAGGTCAGCCCGCAAAGAGCTATGATTGAACAGAAAAAGGAGAAAAAGGTGGCTGAAATGAAAGCCACACAAGCAAAGAAGCCAGCCACATTGCCTACACAGCAAGTAATGAACAAAAGAAAACAAGCTGTGATTAGACCCAAGAAGAGGCAGTTTTAAGGTCACTGTCTTTATTGTGGAGTTTGGGGTCATAAGGCAAGTAACTGCTAGTGGAGGAGAAGGCCAGTATATGTCTCCAACTTGAGAAGATATGATGCTGCATACAGTGGGAGACAATACAAAATTCAGAGGAGAACACCTGTCGTGAGTTCTTGCACATACTGTAAAAAGCAAGGACACACTGACAAGGATTGTTGGTGGAAACCCAAACCAGTGGTTTTAAAGAACAAGTTTGCTATATTGGGAGACTTGGAATAGTGTGAAAGGTGTGGGCAGGATGGCCATAATGCCAAGAGATGCATGACACTTCTCCCTGAGCAAGAGAAGGCACTCAATGGCATAGTGAAAACAAGCAGTGTAGTCAAAGCTGAGAAAAAGGAGAAAGCTATCTTCCAGCCAATTCAAAAGAAGGAATTTAAAGCTAAAAGGGAGGTGGCTAATATAGCTGAAATTGCACTCAAAGCTGACTACAAGGATAAGTAGTGGATCCTTGATAGTGGCTGCACTTCACACATGACGGGAGACAAGAGTAAATTGTCAAAGCTAAACAAGAGAAGGCAGAGTCAAGTTTGGCAATGATGATTCACTCAACATCAGTGGTCAAGGGTTAGTAAATATTGGAAAAGAAAAGCTGAAAGATGCTCTGCATGTTGAAGGACTCAGATATAATCTAGCATCTGTCAGCCAACTATGCAATGAAGACCATAAAGTGATATTCATAAAAACAGGTTGCCAAGTAAAGAGTAAAGAAGGCAATATTGTTGCAGCTGGGAAAAGAACAACTGAAAATTTATATGTAATTGATGAGGACAAGACAAATAGTTGTTTACTTACAAAAGAAGAAGAAAATCAATTTTGGCATCGGAGGCTGGGACACTTAACACAGAAGAACATGAGGAAACTGACCATTACTTATGCAATCAAAGACATTCCAGACCTTAAGAGAGAGAGGGAGTATGTCTACTCAACATGCTCTAAAGGAAAACAGGTCAGAAAGCAGTATAAGACCAAAGAGGTCAGTTCTAAAGCAGTGCTTGACATTGTGCATACTGATTTGTGTGGGCCGATGAGAACAAAAGGGTTAAATGGTGAGAGGTACTTCATCTTGTTTGTTAATGATTATTCCAGAAGGACCTGCATCATGCACCTCACACATAAGTCAGAAGTTTTGAAATGCTTCAAGAGATACAAAAGATTGGCTGAAAATGTGAGTGGAAAGAAGATCAAAGTATTGAGGTCAGATCAAGGCACTGAATTCACAAATGGAGCTTTTGAAGATTACCTTGAGAAGCATGGAATTCACCATCAGATGGCAACAACAAGAACTCCTCAACAGAATAGGGTGGTAGAGAGGAAAAATAGAGCTGTGGTTGAAATGGAAAGAACTCTACTGCTGAAATCCAAGCTTCACACAAGATTTTGGACAGAAACAACATTTAAAACCGTGCACCTATTGAACAGAGTTTCACTAAGGCCCAATACTGATAAGACTCCATATGAGTTATGGAGTGGGAAGAAGACAACAGCCAAGTATCTTAGAATCTTTGGCAGCTCATGTTTTGTGAAGAACAAGGAGCAAAACTTGGGAAAATTCCATGCTAGGTTAGATGAAGGCATCTTTGTGGGATCCTCAGCAAAGACAAAAGGTTACAGAGTTTTTCTGCATAAACTGGGAAAAGTGGTCACTTCCAGTGATGTGAGAATAGATGAAAACTGGAAAACAACGCATAATGGAGAAGCTGAGGATAGTAAAAAAGATGACTTCAAGATAGATGAAGAATCTGACCAACATGAAGAAGTGGGAAAAGAAGTAAGTTCAGACTCAGAGAAAAGTGAGTTTAAAGATGAAGAAGGAGATTCTCTTGCAATTAAGACTGTGCAAGAAAGAAAGACAAAGAAGACATGGACCAGTGCTCATCAAGGAAATCAGATAATAGGTGACCCATCAGCAGGAGTTACAACAAGAAGAAGAATTGTGGGAGCTACTGCTTTACTCTCACAAGTTGAATCTAAATCTGTTGAAGAGGCTACACAAGACAAAGCTTGGATCAAAGCTATCAATGAGGAGCTGGATCAAATCGAGAAGAATGAAACATAGGAGCTAGTTCTAAGACCCACTAACAAGAATGTCATAGGAACAAAATGGGTGTTTAAAAATAAACACAATGAGGATGGCAAGGTGGTGAGGAACAAGGCTAGGCTGGTTTGCAAAGGCTACACTCAGATAGAAGGAGTAGATGTTGATGAAACTTTTGCATCAGTAGCAAGGTTGGAAACTATCAGAATGTTCTTAGCTTTGGCAGCACATAAGAGGTATAAAGTTTACCAAATGGATGTGAAATCAGCCTTTCTGAATGGGCTCCTAAAAGAAGAAGTGTATATTGAACAACCCGATGGAGTACAAATCAATGAGGATGAGACACATGTGTGCAAGCTGAAGAAAGACTTGTATGGCCTTAAACAAGCCCTAAGAGCATGGTATAGCAGGCTGGACGCATAATTGAGAAGGTTGAACTTCAGAAGAGGAACAGTTGATAATAACCTATATGTGTTCAACTCAGAGAAAGGCCAATTGATAACCATAGTATATATAGATGACATCATCTTTGGAGGGGATCACTCTGAGATATGCCAAGAATTTGCACAGAAGATGAGTGAGGAATTTGAGATGTCATTGATTGGAGAAATGACTTACTTTCTTGGATTACAAATAAAATAATGTGAAGAAGGTATTTTTATTTCTCAGACAAAATATGCCAAAGAGATGCTGAAAAAGTTTAGCATGGAGGATAGCAGACCTGTTAGTATCCCTATGACAGTGGGCTGCAAGCTAACAAAAGATCAGGAAGGAAGGAGTACAGGCCCTACAGAATATAGGAAGATGATAGGGAGCCTTTTGTACCTTACAGCATCAAGGTCTGATCTCATGCAAGCTATGTGCATCGCCAGCAGATTCCAAGCTGATCCTAAGGAATCTCATGTGTTGGCAGTGAAAAGAATCCTAAGATACCTCAAGGGGACACTGGAAATGGGCTTGTGGTATCCTACCATGGATTCTGTAAAACTACGAGCATACACTGATGCAGACTGGGCAGGAAGCACAGATGATAGAAAATCAACTAGTGGCTGCAACTTCTACTTGGGTTCAAAGTGTGTTGCATGGCTAAGTAGAAAGCAAAACAGTGTTGCTTTGAGGACAACGGAGGCTGAGTATATGGCTGCTTGTGCAACATGTACTCAGGTGATATGGATGCAAAGACAATTGGCTGATTTTGGTGTTGAAGTGAAGTTACCAGTGATTGTACTTTGTGATAATCAAAGTGCAATTGATCTTAGCAAGAATCTAGTTCAACATTCAAGGAGCAAGCATATTGACATCTGGTATCACTTTATCAAGGATCAAGTGGAAGAGGGCACAATTCAGTTGGAGTATATCAGTACTAAAGATCAAATCTCAGATATTCTAACTAAACTTTTGTCCACAGAGTTGTTTGAAAAGCACATAATGAGTTTGTCTATGCAAATGCCTCCTCAAGCCTGAAGTTCAGGTGAATCCTCCATCTCTACTTTGCAGGTTTTTCAAATTTGTAATTGGTTGGCAAAGGGAGAGAGAAGCAATAGTGCAGGGGGAGCTATTAAGGAAGGGGGAGTGCATATTTAGGGCAAGTTGTAATCCATTTGCTTCTGGATTATTACTCTAAGAAGATTATGAAAGACTACTGCTTAATGACTTTTGTTATGAGTGTTGCCAACAATTACAAAAGGGGAGATTGCTGTTCCCACAGCCTTGTATGGGTTGTAATTGTTGTCAACTAGGATTAAGTGTGCAAGAGAGTAAAGTCACATGGAAGGGTAGTAAAGTTACATGGAAGGGCAAGAAAGCAAATCTGCCACGTAAGGGCAAGAACGTAAATTTGCCATGTATGTAAGCCCTATTAGGGTTTCATGGAAGAGAGTATATAAAGGCCTTGGAAGAAAAAATTAGGGTAAAGGGCCAACACAATTGAAAAAACAGCAACCCTACAACAACCGGCCAAAAAGGAAGAGAGAGCAGAACGGCAAGAGATCAGAAACAACACCACTGGGAGAGCAAACCAGAAACGTCACCACTGGGAGAGCAAACCAGAACGTGCGACCTCCTGCAAGCAAACCAGAAATGCCTCCTGCAAGCAAACCAGAAACACATCCTGCAAGCAAACCAGAAACGCACAACCAGCAAGAGGAGAAATAAGAAACAGACCACCCGAAAGAGAAAACAGCAGACCTGGTATCCGTGAGACCACCCGGAAGAGAAGACAGCAGACTAGAAGCATGAGGTAGGCCGAGAGACGTGAACCAGAAAAACCAGTAGCGTGAGGCAGGCTAAGAGATGTGAAACAGCAGACCAGAAGCGTGAGACCAGAACGTGCAACGGCGTGACTGATCAGAAGCGTGGGGCAGGCCATGAGACGTGAAATGGAATTCGGCGAAGTATCAGAAAGAACTCAACGTATTTCTAGATTTCTTCAAGAGAGGTTAGAGAGCGTTGCGGTGAACTTCTAAGCGGCAGTGGAGTAGCCTTTCAATTCAACAGAGGCAAGACAAGCTAGAAGAAGGGTAGACACAGTAAGTGACACTCTTTGTGTTGTACTTGCTTAGTAATTGTAATAGTGAAAGGAGCAGAAGATTAAGACATCCATTGTAACTGAAATTCTCAAGTATAGTTGATAGTCTCGGTAAGGGAGAGTCTCTACCACTGTGGATGTACGTCACGTTGACGGAACCACGTAAATCTCATGTGTCCTTAATTTGCTGTACGTTCTGTGTTTTGAATTGAGTTGTGAACGCAGCTAAAGTATCAGCCAACCCATAACCTAACAAAGACCTAAACAAGAACATCTAAATTGTCTATTAGGCAAGGTGTCTGAAAGGTGACTTTGGGGACTATTGTGATTAGTAGGTAGTAATAGATCTACCTTAGTCAAATTTGAGAAAGAGTTCGCTTTTAAGAAGAGATTGAAGTTGTTCACTTTCCTACGAATTGCAAATTGTGGTGATACTGATTCACCCCCTATCAGTATCACAAACTAGTAGATCCTAGGGTGAAGTTGGGAACTTCAGTTATTTATAAAATTCAACAACTAAATTGTATTTTATACAATTAAGTCCATCATTTATAATTTTTTTCAATTAACATGTTTAAATAGTATGCTTTTCATACCATTCAAATGCAGTGGCATTTACAACAAATTTAAAAGATCTAAACTTTGCAAATTTTCACTTTTTAGAATTTAAAGTCCTATAAGGATAAATGTGTTACTAATAATAAGTTGAATTTAAATTTTGTAATTTTTTTATTTGTCTCCTTTGCCATAATGCAATTTGAAATGATTTATATGATTTTAGTCTACAAACATATTTATGAAGAAAAAGTAAATATAGTGGACCCTAATAAAAAGTTTTCCCATTCCCCTCTACAGATATATGCTTGACCCAACACTGAAATTTGTGATTGCAATTTATAGTATTCATCCACTAAATTATGTTTTATACAATTAAGTCCATTATTTGTAATTGTTATCAATTAACATGTTCAAATATTATGTTTTACTTACTATTCAAATGCAATGGCATTTACAATAAATTTAAAAGATCAAAACTTTGGAAATTTTCACTTTTTAGAATTTAAAGTTTTACAAGGATAAATGTGTTATTAAAACTATGTTGAATTTAAATTTTGTAATTTTGTTATTTGTCCCCTTTGCCATAGTGCAAATGGAAACGATTTATATGATTTTAGTCTACAAATATATCTGTTAAGAAGAAGTAAATGTAGTGAACACTAATAAAAGTTTTCTCATTCCCCTTTACAGATATATGCTTGACCCAACATTGAAATTTGTGATTGTTATTTATAATATTCAACTACTAAATTATATTTTACACAATTAAGTCCATTATTTGTAATTTTTTTCAATTAACATGTTCAAATAGTATGTTTTTCATATCATTCAAATGCAATGGCATTTACAATAAATTTAAAAGATCAAAATATTGCAAATTTCCACTTTTTAGAATTTAAAGTCCTATAAGGATAAATGCATTACTAATAATCAATTAAATTTAAATTTTGTAATTTTTTTTATTTCTCTCCATTGCTATAGTGCGATTGGAAATATTTATATGATTTTAGTCTACAAACATATTTCTTAAGAAAAAGTAAATGTAGTGGACACTAATAAAAAGTTTTTCCATTGTTCTTTACAGATATATGCTTCACCCAACTTTGAAATTTGTGATTGTTATTTATAATATTGATCCATTAAATTGTATTTTATACAATTAGGTTCATTACTTGTATTTTTTTGCATTAACATATTCAAATGCTATGTTTTTCTTACCATTCAAATGCAATGGCATTTACAACAAATTTAAAAGATCTCGACTTTGCAAATTTTCACCTTTTCAAACAGATATATGCTTGACACAACATTAAAATTTGTGATTGTTGTTCAGAATATTCATGCAATAAATTGTATTCTATACAATTAAGTCCCTTATTTGTAATTTTTTTTCAATTAACATGTTCAAATATTATGTTTTTTTTTTACATTCAAATTCAATGGCATTTACAATAAATTTAAATAATCAAAACATTAGAAATTTTCACTTTTTAGAATTTAAAGTCTTACAAGTATAAATGCATTACTAATACTTAGTTGGATTTAAATTTTGTAATTTTTTTATTTTTCTCCTTTGCCATAGTGCAATTGGAAATGATTTATATGATTTTTGTCTACAAACATATTTCTTAAGAAAAAGTAAATGCAATGGGGACAAATAAAAAGTTTTCCCATTCCCCTTTACAGATACAAGCTTGACCCAACATTGAAATTTGCGATTGCTATATATAATATTCATATACTAAATAATATTTTATACAATTAGGTTCATTACTTGTATTTTTTCAATTTACTCATTGAATTATTATGTTTTTCTTACCATTCAAATGCAATGGCTTTTAGAATAAATTTAAAAGATCAAAACTTTGCACATTTTCACTTTTTAGAATTTAAAGTCTTTTAAGGATATATGCGTTAATAATAATCAGTTGAATTTAAATTTTGTAATTTTTTTATTTGTCTCCATTACCATAGTGCGATTGAAAATGATTTATATGATTTTAGTCTACAAACATATTTCTTAAGAAAAAGTAAATGCAGTGGATACTAATAAAAAGTTTTTCATTCCCCTCTAAAGATGTATGTTGAACCCAACATTGAAATTTGAGATTGTTATTTATAGTATTCATCCACTAATTTGTATTTTATACAATTAAGTCCATTACTTTTTTTTTATTTCAATTAACATGTTCAAATGTTATATTTTTCTTACCATTTAAATGCAATGGCATTTACAATAAATTGAAAAGATCAGAACATTCCAAATTTCCACTTTTCAGAATTTGAAGTCTTATAAGGATATATGCATTACTAATAATTAGTTGAATTTAAATTTTATAATTTTTTTATTTGTCTCCTTTGCCATATTGCGATGGGAAATGATTTATATGATTTTAGTTTACAAACATATTTTTTAAGAAAAAGTAAATGCAGTGGACAATAATAAATATTTTTCCCATTCCCCTCTAAAGATGTATGCTTAACCCATCATTGAAATTTGTGATTGTTATTTATAGTATTCATCCACTAATTTGTATTTTATACAATTAAGTCCATTACTTGTTTTTTATTTCAATTAACATGTTCAAATGTTATGTTTTTGTTACCATTCAAATGCAATGACATTTACAATAAATTTAAAAGATTAGAACATTGCAAATTTACACTTTTTAGAATTTTAAGTCTTATAAGGATAAATACGTGACTAATAATCAATTGAATTTAAATTTTGTAATTTTTTTACTTGTCTCCTTTGCCATAGTGCGATTGGAAATGATTTATATGATTTTACTCTACAAAAATATTTCTTAAGAAAAGGTAAATGCAGTGGACACTAATAAAAAGTTTTCTCATTCCCCTCTACAGATATATGCTTGACCCAACGTTGAAATATGTGATTGCTATTTATAATATTCATCCACTAACTTGTATTTTGTACAATTAGGTACATTTCTTGTATTTTTTTTTCAATTAACATGTTGAAATATTATGTTTTTCTTACCATTCAAATGCTATGGCATTTACAATAAATTTAAAAGATCAAAACATTGCAAATATTCACTTTTTAGAATTTAAAGCCTTATAAGGATATATGCGTTACTAATAATTAGTTGAATTTCAATTTTGTAATTTTTTTATTTGTCTCGTTAGCCATAGTGTGATTGAAAATGATTTATATGATTTTCGTCTACAAACATATTTCTTAAGAAAATGTAAATGCAGTGGTCACCACAAAAAAGTTTTCCCATTCCCCTGTATAGATATATGCCTAACCCAACATTGAAATTTGTGATTGCTATTTATAATATTCATCCACTAATTTGTATTTTATACAATGAAGTCCATTACTAGTATTTATTTTCAATTAACATGTTCAAATATTACGTTTTTCTTACCATTCAAATGCAATGGCATTTAGAATAAATTTGAAAGATCAAAACATTACAAATTTTCACCTTTTAGAATCTAAAGCCTTATAAGGATATATGCGTTACTAATAATTAGTTGAATTTTAATTTTGTAATTTTTTTATTCGTCTACTTTGCCATAGTGCGATTGGAAATGATTTATATGATTTTAGTCTACAAACATATTTTTGAAGAAAAAGTAAATGCAATGGACCCTAATTAAAAGTTTTCCCATTCCCCTCTAAAGATGTATGTTTAACCCAGCTTTGAAATTTGTGATTGCAATTTATAGTACTCATCCACTAAATTGTATTTCATATAATTAAGTCCATTACTTGCTTTTTATTTCAATTAACATGTTCAAATGTTATGTTTTTCTTACCATTCAAATGCAATGGCATTTAGAAAAATTTAAAGATCAAAACATTGCAAATATTCACCTTTTAGAATTTAAAGCCTTATAAGGATATATGTGTTATTAATAATCAGCTGAATTTCAATTTTGTAATTTTTTTTATTTGTCTCCCTCACCATAGTGTGATCGAAAATGATTTATATGATTTTCGACTATAAACATATTTCTTAAGAAAAAATAAATGCAATGGGCACTATTAAAAAGTCTTCCCATTCCCCTCTACAGGTATATGCTTGACCCAACATTGAAATTTGTGATTACTATATATAATATTCATCCACTAAATTGTATTTTATACAATTAGGTTCATTACTTGTATTTTGTTTCAATTAACATGTTCAAATATTATATTTTTCTTACCATTCAAATGCAATGGCATTTACAATAAATTTAAAAGATCAAAACCTTGCAAATTTTCACTTTTTAGAATTTAAAGTCTTATAAGGATAAATGTGTTACTAATAATCAGTTGAATTAAAATTTGGTAACTTTTCTATTTGTCTCCTTTGCCATACTGCAATTGGAAATGATTCATATGATTTCAGTCTACAAACATATTTCTTAAGAAAAAAAAAATGTAGTGGACAGCAACAAAAAGTTTTCCCATTCCTCTCTACATGTATATGCTTGACCCAACATTGAAATTTGTGATTGCTATTTATAATATTCATCCACTAAATTGTATTTCATACAATTTGGTTCATTACTTGTATGTTTTTCCAATTAAAATTTCAAATATTATATTTTTCTTACCATTCAAATGGAATGTCATTTACAATAAATTTAAAATATCAAAAACTTGCAAATTTTCACTTTTTAGAATTTAAAGTCTTATAAGGATAAATGCATTACTAATAATAAGTTGAATTAAAATTTGGTAATTTTTATATTTGTCTCCTTTGACATAATGCAATTTCAAATGATTTATATGATTTTAATCTGCAAACATATTTCTTAAGAAAATGTAAATGTAGTGGACATTGATACAAATGTTTCTCATTCCCCTCTACAGATATATGTTTGACCCTACATTGAAATTTCTGATTGGTATTTATTATATTCATCCACTAAATTGTATTTTATACAATTGGGTTCATTACTTGTATTTTTTTTTTCAATTAACATTTTTAAATAATATGTCTTTCTCACCATTCAAATGCAATGACATTTACAATAAATTTAAAAGAGCAAAACTTTGCAAATTTTCACTTTTTAGAATTTAAAGTCTTATAAGGATAAATACATTACTAATAATCAATCGAATATAAATTTAGTAATTTTTTTTATTTGTCTCCTTTGTCATAGTGCAATTGAAAATGATTTTCTATGATTTTAGACTATGAACAGATTTCTTAAGAAAAAGTAAATGCAGTGGACATTAATAAAAGCTTTTCCCATTCCCCTCTACAGATATATGTTTGACCCAACATTGAAATTTGTGATTGCTATTTATTATATTCATCCACTAAATTGTATTTTATACAATAATGTTCATTACTTGTATTTTTTTCAATTAAAATTTTCAAATATTATGTTTTTCTTACCATTCAAATGCAATGACATTTACATTAAATTTAAAAAATCAAAACTTTCAAAATTTTTACTTTTCAGAATTTAAAACTCTATAAGCATAAATACGTTATTAATAATCAGTTGAATTTAAATTTTGTAATTTTCTTATTTGTCTCCATTGACATAAAGCAATTTGAAATGATTTATAGGATTTTAGTCTACAAACATATTTCTTAAGAAAAAATAAATGTAGTGGACACTAATAAAAAGTTTTGTCATTCCCAACTACAGATATATGCTTGACCCAACTTTGAAATTTGTGATTGCTATTTATTATATTCATCCACTAAATTGTATTTTATACAATTAGGTTCATTACTTGTATTTTTTTTCAATTCACATGTTCAAATATTATGTTATTCTTACCATTCAAATGCAATGACATTTACAATAAATTTAAAAGATCAAAACTTTGCAAATTTTCACTTTTTAGAATTTAAAGTTTTATAGGAATAAATGCGTTAATTATATTCAATTGAATTTAAATTTTGTAATTTTTTTATTTGTCTCCTTCGACATAATGCAATTTGAAATGATTTTCTAAGATTTTAGACTACAAACAGATTTCTTAAGAAAATTAAATGCAGTGGACACTAATAAAAAGTTTTCTCATTCCCCTCTACAGATATATGCTTGACCCAACATTGAAATTTGTGATTTTTATTTATTATATTCATCCACTAAATTGTATTTTATACAATTTGATTCATTACTTGTATTTCTTTTTCAATTAACATGTTCAAATATTACGTTTTTCTTACCATTCAAATGCAATGGCATTTTCAAAAAATTTAAAAGATCAAAACTTTGCAAATTTTCACTTTTCAGAATTTAAAGTTTTATAAGGATAAATACATTATTAATAATTAATTAAATTTAAATTTTGTAATTTTCTTATTTGTCTCCTTTGACATAAAGCAATTTGAAATGATTTATAGGATTTTAGTCTACAAACATATTTCTTAAGAAAAAATAAATGCAGTGGACACTAATTAAAAGTTTTCTCATTCCCCTTTACAGATATATGCTTAACCCAATATTGAAATTTTTGATTGCTATTTGTTATATTTATCCACTAAATTGTATTTTGGACAATTGGGTTCATTACTTGTATTTTTTTTTTCAATTAACATGTTCAAATGTTATGTTTTTCTTACCATTCAAATGCAATGGCATTTATAATAAATTTAAAAGATCAAAAGTTTGCAAATTTTTAGTTTTTGGAATTTAAAGTCATATGAGGATAAATGCATTACTAATAATCGATTGAATCTGAATTTTGTAATTTTTATTTTTGTCTCCTTTGCCATATTGCAATTGGATATGATTTATATGATTTTAGTCTATAAACGAGTTTCTTAAGAAAAAGTAAATGTAGTGGACAATAATAAAAGTTTTCTCATTCCCCTGTACAAATATATGATAGACCCAACATTGAATATTTCTTAAGAAAAAATAAATGCAGTGGACAATAATTAAAAGTTTTCCCATTCCCCTCTACAGATATATGCTTAACCCAATATTGAAATTTTTGATTGCTATTTGTTATATTCATCCACTAAAATGTATTTTGGACAATTGGGTTCATTACTTGTATTTTTTTTTCAATTAACATGTTCAAATGTTATGTTTTTCTTACCATTCAAATGCAATGGCATTTATAATAAATTTAAAAGATCAAAAGTTTGCAAATTTTTAGTTTTTGGAATTTAAAGTCATATGAGGATAAATGCATTACTAATAATCGATTGAATCTAAATTTTGTAATTTTTATTTTTGTCTCCTTTGCCATATTGCAATTGGATATGATTTATATGATTTTATTCTATAAACGAGTTTCTTAAGAAAAAGTAAATGTAGTGGACAATAATAAAAGTTTTCTCATTCCCCTGTACAAATATATGATAGACCCAACATTGAAATTTTTGATTGTTATTTATTACATTCATCTATTAAATTGTATTTTATACGATAAAGTCCATTACCTGTATGTTTTTTTCAATTAACATGTTCAAATATTACGTTTTTCTTACGATTCAAATGCAATGACATTTACAATAAATTTAAAAGATCAAAACCTTCCGATTTTTCACTTTTTAGAATTTAAAGCCTTATAAGGATGAATGCGTTACTCATAAGCAGTTGAATTTAATTTTTGTAATTTTTTGTTTGTCCCCTTTGCCATAGTGCAATAGGATACGATTTATATAATTTTTGTCTACAAACAGATTTTGTAAGAAAAAGTAAATGCAGTGGACACTAATAAAAAGTTTTCCCATTCCCCTCTATAGATATATGTTTGACCCAACATTGAAATTTGTGATTTCTATTTCTTATATTCATCCATTAAAATGTATTTTATATAATTGGGTTCATTACTTGTATTTTTTTTTCAATTCACATGTTCAAATATTATGTTTCTCTTACCATTCAAATGCAATGACATTTACAATAACTTTAAAAGATCAAAACCTTGCAAATTTTCACTTTTTAGAATCTAAAGTCTAATAAGGATAATTATGTTACTAATAATTAGTTGAATTTAAATTTTGTAATTTTCTTATTTGTCTCCTTTGCCATATTGCAATTGGATATGATTTATATGATTTTAGTCAGCAAACAAATTTCTTAAGAAAAAGTAAATGCAGTGGATACTAATAAAAAGTTTTCCTATTCCCCTCTACAGATATATGCTTGACCCAACATTGAAATTTGTGATTTCTATTTATTATATTCATCTACTAAATTGTATTTTATACAATTGGGTTCATTACTTGTAATTTTTTTCAATTAACATGTTCAAATATTACGTTTTTCTTACCATTCAGATGCAATGGCATTTACAAAAAATTTAAAAGATCAAAACTTTGCAAATTTTCACTTTTCAGAATTTAAAGCTTTCTTAGGATAAATACATTATTAATAATCAGTTGAATTTAAATTTTGTAATTTTTTTATTTATCTCCTTTGACCTAAAGAAATTTGAAATGATTTATAGGATTTTTGTTTACAAACATATTTCTTAAGAAAAAATAAATGTAGTGGACACTAATAAAAAGTTTTCCCATTCCCCTCTACAGATATATGCTTGGCCTAACTTTAAAATTTGTCATTGCTATTTATTATATTCATGAACTAAATTTTATTTAATACAATTGGGTTCATTACTTGTATTTTTTTTTTCAATTAATATGTTCAAATATTATGTTTTTCTTACCATTCAAATGCAATGCCATTTACAAAAATTATAAATGATCAAAACCTTGCAAATTTTCACTTTTTAGAATTTCAAGTCTTATAAGAATAACTACATTACTAATAATCAGTTGAATTTAAATTTTGTCATTTTCTTATTTCTCTCCTTTGCCATAATTCAATTAGATATGATTTATATAATTTTAGTCTATAAACAAATTTTGTAAGAAAAAGTAAATGCAGTGGATACTAATAAAAAGTTTTCTCATTTCCCTCTACAGATCTATGTTTGACCCAACATTGAAATTTGTGATTTTTATTTCTTATATTCATCCACTAAAATGTATTTTATATAATTGGGTTCATTACTTGTATTATATTTCAATTAACATGTTCAAATATTATGTTTTCTTTTACCATTCAAATGCAATGACATTTACAAAAATTTAAAAGATCAAAACTTTGCAAATTTTCACTTTTCAAAATTTAAAGCTTTATAAGGATAAATACATTATTAATAATCAGTTGAATTTAAATTTTGTAATTTTCTTATTTGTCTCCTTTGACATAAAACAATTTGAAATGATTTATAGGATTTTAGTCTACAAACATATTTCTTAAGAAAAAAGAAATGCAATGGACACTAATAAAAAGTTTTCCCATTCCTCTCCACATATATATGTTTGACCCAACATTGAAATTTGTGATTGCTATTTATTATATTCGCCCACTAAATTGTATTTTATACGATTAAATCCATTACATGTATTTTTTTTCAATTAACATGTTTAAATATTACGTTTTTCTTACCATTCAAAAGCAATGACATTTACAATAAATTTAAAAGATCAAAACTTTCCAAATTTTCACTTTTTAGAATTTAAAGTCTTACAAGGATGAATGCGTTACTCATAATCACTTGAATTTAATTTTTGTAATTCTTTTTCTTTGTCCCCTTTGTCATACTGCAATTGGATATGATTTATATAATTTTAGTCTACAAATAGATTTCTTAAGAAAAAGTAAATGCAGTGGACACTAATAAAAAGTTTTCTCATTCCCCTCTACAGATATATACTTGACCCAACATTGAAACTTGTGATTTATATTTATTATATTCATCCACTCACTTGTATTTTATACAATTGGGTTCATTACTTGTATTTGTTTTTCAATTAACATGTTCAAATATTATATTTTTCTTACCATTCAAATGTAATGGCATTTACAAAAAATATAAAAGATCAAAACATTGCAAATTTTCACTTTTTAGAATTTCAAGTTTTATAAGGATAAATGTGTTACTAATAAAGAGTTGAATTTAAATTTTGTAACTTTTTTATTTGTCTCCTTTAACATAATGCAATTTGAAATGATTTATATGATTTTATTGTTCAAACATATTTCTTAAGAAAAAGTAAATGCAGTGGACACTAATAAAAAGTTTTCCCATTCCCCTTTACAGATATATGTTTGACCCAACATTGAAATTTGTAATTGCTATTTATTATATTCATCCACGAAATTATATTTTGTACAATTAGGTTCCTTACTTGTATTTTCTTTCAAATCACATGTTCAAATATTATGTTTTTCTTACCATTCAAATGCAATGGCATTTACAAACAATATAAAAGATCAAAACTTTGCAAATTTTCACTTTTTCAAATTTAAAGCCTTACAAGGATAAATGCTTTACTAATAATCAATCGAATAAAAATTTTGTAATTTTTTTATTTGTCTCCTTTGTCATAAGGCAATTTGAAATGATTTATATGATTTTAGTCTACAAACATATTTCTTACCAAAAAGTAAATGCAGCATACACTAATAAAAGGTTTTCTCATTCCCCTCTACAAATATATGCTTGACCTAATATTGAAATTTGTGATTATTTTTTATAATATTTATCCACTAAATTGTATTTTATATGATTAAGTCCATTACATGTATTTTTTTTTCAATTAACATGTTCAAATATTTTGTTTTTCTTGCCATTCTAATGCAATGACATTTAAAATAAATTTAAAAATCAAAACATTGCAATTTTTCACATTTTAGAATTTAAAGCTTTATAAGGATAAATGCTATACTAATAATCAATTAAATTTATATTTTGTAATTTTTTTATTTGTCCCATTTGCCATAATGCAATTTGAAATGATTTATATGAATTTAGTCTACAAACATATTTCTTAAGAAAAAGTAAATGCAGTGACACTAATAAAACGTTTTCCCATTCCCCTCTACATATATATGCTTGACCCAACATTGAAATTTGTGATTGCTATTTATAATATTCATCCACTAAATTGTATATTATACGATTAAGTCCATTACTTGTATTTTTTTTTCAAATATTATGTTTTTCTTACCATTAAAATGCAATGACATTTACAAAAAATGTAAAAGATCAAAATTCTACAAATTTTCACCTTTTTTAATTTAAAGTCTTATAAGGATAAATGTGTTACTTATAATCAATAGAATTAAAATTTAGCAATTTTTTTATTTGTCTCCATTGACAGAATGCAATTTGAAATAATTTATATGAGTTTAGTCTACAAACATATTTCTTAAGAAAAAGTAAATGCAATGGACACGAATAAAAATTTTTCCCATTCCCCTCTACAGATATATGCTTGACCCAACATTGAAATTTGTGATTGCTATTTATAATATTCATCCACTAAATTGTATTTTATACAATTAAGTCCATTACATGTAGTTTTTTCAATTAACATGTTCAAATATTTTGTTTTTCTTACCATACAAATGCAATGACATTTCAAATAAATTTAAAAATCAAAACATTGCAATTTTTCACTTTTTAGAATTTAAAGTCTTATAAGGATAAACATTTTACTAATAATCAATTGAATTTAAATTTTGAAATTTTTTTTATTTGTCTCCTTTGCCATATTGCAATGTGAAATGATTTATATGATTTTAGTCTACAAACATATTTCTTAAGAAAAAGAAAATGCAATGGACACTAATAACAGGTTGTCCCATTCTGCTCTACAGATATATGCTTGACCTAACATTGAAATTTGTGATTGCTATTTATAATATTCATCCACTAAATTGTATATAATACGATAAAGTTCATTACTAGTATTTTTTTTTAATTAACATTTTCAAATATTATGTTTTTCTTACCTTTTGAAATGCAACACATTTAAAATAAATTTAAAAATCAAAAAGTGCAATTTTTCACTTTTTAGAATTTAAAGTCTAATAAGGATAAATGCTTTACTAATAATCAATTGAATTTAAATTTTGTAAATTTTTTATTTGTCTCCTTTGTCATAATGCAATGTGAAATGATTTATATGAATTTAGTCTACAAACATATTTCTTAAGAAAAGGTAAATGCAGTAGACACTAATAAAAAGTTTTCCCATTCCTCTTTACAAATATATGCTTGACCAAACATTGAAATTTGTGATTGCTATTTATAATATTCATCCGCTAAATTTTATTTTACATAATTAAGACCATTACTTGTATTTTTGTTCAATCAACATGTTCAAATATTAGGTTTTTCTTACCACTCAAATGCAATGACATTTACAAGAAATTTAAAAGATTAAAACTTTGCAAATTTTCACTCTTTAGAATTTAATGTCTTATAAGGATAAATGCGTTACTAATAATCCAAATGAATTTAAATTTTGTAATTTTTTTATTTGTCTCTTTTTCCATAGTGTAATTAGAAATGATTTATATGATTTTAGTCTATAATCATATTTCTTAAGAAATAGTAAATGCAAAGGACACTAATAAAAAGTTTTCCCATTCCCCTCTACTTATATATGCTTGACCCAACATCGAAATTTGTGATTGTTATTAATAATATTCATCCACTAAATTGTATTTTATACAATTAAGTCCATTATTTGTAATTTGTTTTCAATTAACATGTTCAAATATCATGTTTTTCTTACCATTCAATTGCAATGGCATTTACAGTAAATTTAAAAGATCAAAACTTTGCAAATTTTCACTCTTTAGAATTTGAAGTCTTATAAGGATAAATGTGTTACTAATAATAAATTAAATTTTAAATTTGTAATTTTCTTTTTTGTCTCCCTCACCATAGTGCAATTGGAAATGATTTATATAATTTTAGTTTACAAGCATATTTCTTAAGAAAAAGTAAATGTAGTGAACACTAATAAAAAGCTTTCCCATTCCCCTCAACAGATATATACTTGTCCCAATAATGGAATTTGCGATTGCTATTTATAATATTCATCCACTAAATTGTTATTTTATACAATTAAGTCCATTACTTGCATTTTTTTTCAATTCACATGTTCAAATATTATGTTTCTCTTATCATTCAATTGCGATGGCATTTACAATAAATTTAAAAGATCAAAACTTTGCAAATTTTCACTCTTTAGAATTTAAAGTCTTATAAGGATAAATGCGTTACTAATAATAAATTCAATTTAAAATTTGTAATTTTTTTATTTGTCTCCCTTGCCATAGTACAATTGGAAATGATTTATATGATTTTAGTTTACAAGCGTATTTCTTAAGAAAGAGTAAATGCAGTGGACACCAACAAAAAGTTTTCACATCACCTTTACAGATATATGCTTATCCCAATATTGAAATTTCTGATTGCTATTTATAATATTCTTCCACTAAATTGTATTTTATAGAATTAAGTCCATTATTTCTTACCATTTAGTTGCAATGTCACTTACAATAAATTTAAAAGATCAAAACTTTGCCAATTTTCTGTTTTTAGAATTTAAAGTCTTATAAGGATACATGCGTTACTAATAATCAATTGGATTTAAATTTTGTAAGTTTTTTATTTGTCTCCTTTGCCATAGTGCAATTTGAAATGATTTATATGATTTTAGTCTACAAACATATTTCTTAAGTAAAAGTAAATGCAGTGGACACTAATAAAAAGTTTTCTTATTCCCCTCTACTTATATATGCTTGACCCAACATTCAAATTTGTGGTTGCTATTTATAATATTCATCCACTAAATTCTATTTTATATAATTAAGTCTATTACTTGTTTTTTTTTTTTCAATTAACATGGTCAAATATTATGTTTTTCTTACCATTCAAATGCAATGACATTTACCAGAAATTTAAAAGATCAAAACTTTGCAAAATTTTCCCTTTTTAGAATAAAGATAAATGTGTTACTAATAATCCAATTGAATTTAAATTTTGTAATATTTTTATTTGTCTCCTTTGCCATAGTGTAATTAGAAATGATTTATATCATTTTAGTCTATGAACATATTTCTTAAGAAAAAGTAAATGCAGTGGACACTACTAAAAAGTTTTCCCATTCCCCTTTTCTTATAAATGCTTCACCCAACATGGAAATTTGTGATTGCTATTTATAATATTCATGCACTAAATTTTATTTTGCACAATTAAGCCCATTAGTTGTTTTTTTGTCCAATTAACATGTTCAAATATTATGTTTTTCTTACCATTCAAATGCAATGGCATTTACAATAAATTTAAAACATCAAAACATTGCAAATTTTCACTTTTTAGAATTTAAAGTCTTATAAAGATAAATGTGTTACTAGTAATCCAATTAAATTTAAATTTTGTAATTTTTTTTATTTGTCTCTTTTGCCATAGAGCAATTGGAAATGATTTATATGATTTTAGTATAGAAACATATTTCTCACGAAAAAGTAAATGCAGTAGATACTAATAAAAAGTTTTCCCTTTCCCCTCTACTTATATATGCTCGAACCAACATTGAAATTTGTGATTGCTATTTATATTATTCATCCACTATATTGTATTTTATACAATTAGATTCATTAGTGGTATTTTTTTTCAATTAACATGTTTAAATATTATGTTTTTCTTACCATTCAAATGCAATTGCATTTACAATAAATTTAAAAGATCAAAACTTTGCAAATTTTCACTTTTTAGAATTTAAAGTTTTATAAGGATTTGTAATTTTTTTTATTTGTCTCCTTTGCCTTAGTGCAATTGGAAATGATTTATATCATTTTTGTTTACAAACATATTTCTTAAGAAAAAGTAAATGCAGTGGACATGAATAAAAAGTTTTCTCATTCCCTTTTACAGATATATGCTTGACCCAATATTAAATTTGTGATTGCTATTTATAATATTCATCCACCAAATTGTATTTTATACAATTAGAATTTAAATTCTTATAAGGATAAACGTGTTAGTAATAATCTAATTAAATTAAAATTTTGTAATTTTTTTATTTGTCTCTCTTACCATAGTGCAATTAGAAATGATTTATATGATTTTAGTCTACAAACATATTTCTTAAGAAAAAGTAAATGCAATGAACACTAATAAAACTTTTTCTCATTCCCCTTTAATTATATATGCTTGACCCTACATTGAAATTTGTGATTGCTATTTATAATATTCATCCACTAAATTGTATTTTATACAATTAAGTCCATTATTTGTAATTTTTTTCAATTAACATGTTCAAATATTATGTTTTTCTTACTATTCAATTGCAATGGCATTTACAATAAATTTAAATGATCTAAACTTTGCTACCGTTCACTTTTTACAATCAAATGTCTTATAAGGATAAATGCATTACTCATAATCCAATTGAAATTAAATTTTGTAATTTTTTTTTATTTGTCTCCTTTGCCATAGTGCAATTCGAAACAATTTATATGATTTTAGTCTACAAACATATTTCTTAAGAAAAGGTAAATGCAGTGGACTGTAATAAAAAGTTTTCTCATTCCCCTCTACAAATATATGCTTGACCAAATATTGAAATTTGTGATTGCTATTTATAATATTTTGGACAATTAAGTCCATTATTTATAATTTTTTTCAATTAACATGTTCAAATATTATGCTTTTCTTACATTCAAATGCAATGACATTTAAAACAAATTAAAAAGATCATAACTTTGCAAAATTTCACTTTTTAGAATTTAAAGTTTTATATGAGTTTAATTGAAAATTATTTATATGAGTTTAGTTTACAAACATATTTCTTAAGAAAAAGTAAATGTAGTGGACACTAATAAAAAGTTTTCCCATTCCCCTATACAGATATATGCTTTACCAAGCATTGAAATTTGTGATTGTCATTTATAATATTCATCCACTAAATTTTGTTTTACACAATTAAGTCTGTTACTTGTATTTTGGCTCAATTAACATGCTCAAATATTATGTTTTTCTTACCATTCAAATGCAATGACATTTACAATAAATTTAAAAGACCAAAACATTGCAAATTTTCACTTTTTAGAATATAAAGTGTTATAAGGATAAATGCATTACTAATAATAAATTCAATTTAAAATTTGTAATTTTTTTATTTGTCTCCCTTGCCATAGTGCAACTGGAAATGATTTATATGAGTTTTGTTTACAAACATATTTCTTAAGAAAAAGTAAATGCAGTGGAGACTAATAAAAAGTTTTCCCATTCTCTTTTATAGATATATACTTGACTCAACATTGAAATTTGTGATTACTATTTATAACATTCATCTACTAAATTGTATTTTATACAATTAAGTCCATTATTTGTAATTTTTTTCAATTGACATGTTCAAATATTATATTTTTCTTACCATTCAAATGCAATGGCATTTACAATAAATTTAAAAGATCAAAACTTTGCAAATTTTCACTTTTTAGAATTTAATGTCTTATAAGGATAAATGCATTACTAATAATAAATTCAATTTAAAATTTGTAATTTTTTTATTTGTCTCCCTTGCCATAGTGCAATTGGAAATGATTTATATGATTTTAGTTTACAAACATATTTCGTAAGAAAAGGTAAATGAAGTGGAGACTAATAAAAAGTTTTCCCATTCTCCCTTATAGATGTATGCTTGACCCAAAATTGAAATTTGTCATTGCAATTTATAATATTCATCCACTATATTGTGTTTAATATAAAAAAAAATCAATTATTTGTAATTTTTTTCAATTAACATGTTCAAATATTATGTTTTTCCTACCATTCAAATGCAATGACATTTATAATAAATTTAAAAAATCAAAACTTTGCAAATTTTCACTTTTTAGAATATAAAGTCTTACAAGGATAAATGCGTTTCTAATACTTAGTTGCATTTAAATTTTGTAATTTTTTTATTTGTCTCCTTTGCCACAGTGCAATTGGAAATGATTTATATGATTTTAGTATAGAAACAAATTTCTTATAAAAAAGTAAATGCAATGGACACTAACAAAAAGTTTTCCCATTCCCCTATACTTATATATGCTTGACCCAATATTGAAATTTGTGATTGCTATTGATAATATTCATCCACTATATTGTATTTTATACATTTAGGTTCATTACTTGTATTTTTTTGTGCAATAACATTTACAATAAATTTAAAAGATCAAAACTTTGCAAATTTTCACATTTTAGAATTTAAAGTCTTATAAGGATAAATGCGTTACTAATAATAAATTCAATTTAAAATTTGCGACTTTTTTATTTGTCTCCCTTGCCATAGTGCAATTGGAAATGATTTAGGTAATTTTAGTTTACAAACATATTTCTTACGAAAAAGTAAATGCTGTCAACACTAATAAAAAGTTTTCCCATTCCCCTCAACAGATATATTCTGGTCCTAACATTGAAATTTGTGATTGCTATTTATAATACTCATCCACCAAATTGTATTTTATACAATTAAGTCCATTACTTGTATTTTTTTTAATTAATATCTTTAAATATTATGTTTTCTTACCATTCAAATGGAATGACATTTACAATAAATTTAAAAGATCAAAACATTGCAAATTTTCACTTTTTAGAATTTAAAGTCTTATAAGGATAATGCCTTACTAATAATAAAATCAATTTAAAATTTGTAATCTTTTTATTTGTCTCTCTTGCCATAGTGCAATTGTAAATGATTTATATGAGTTTAGTTTGCAAACATATTTCTTAAGAAAAAGTAAATGCAGTGGACACTAATAAAAAGTTTTCCCATTCCCCTCTACAGATATATGCTTGGCCAAATATAGAAATTTGTAATTGGTATTTATAATAGTTATCCACTAAATTGTATTTTATACAATTAGGTTCATTACTGGTATTTTTTATCAACTAACATGTTCAAATATTATATTTTTCTTACCATTCAAATCCAATGGCATTTACAATAAATTTAAAAGATCAAAACTTTGCAAATTTTCACCTTTTAGAATTCAAAGCTTTATAAGGATAAATACGTTACTAATAATCAGTTGAATTTATATTTTGTAATTTTATTATTTGTCTCCTTTCACATAAAGTAATTTGAAATGATTTATAAGATTTTAGTCTACAAACATGTTTCTTAAGAAAAAGTAACAGTAGTGGACACTAATAAAAGGTTCTCCCATTCCCCACTATAGATATGTGCTTGAGCCAACATTGAAATTTCTGATTGCTATTTATAATATTCATCCACTAAATTGTATTTTATACAATTTGGTCCTTTACTTGTATTTTTTTTTTCAATTAACATGTTCAAATATTATATATTTTTTTACCATTCAAATGCAATGGCATTTACAAAAAATATAAAAGATCAAAACTTTGCAAATTTTCACTTTTTCGAATTTAAAGCCTTATAAGGATAAATGTTTTACTAATAATCAATCGAATATAAATTTTGTAATTTTTTTATTTGTCTCCTTTCTCATAATGCAATTTGAAATGATTTATATGATTTTAGTCTACAAACATATTTCTTAAGAAAAAGTAAATGCAGCATACACTAATAAAAGGTTTTCCCATTCCCCTCTTCAGATATATGCTTGACCTAACATTGAAATTTGTAATTGTTATTTATAATATTCATCCATTAAATGGTATTTTATATGATTAAGTCCATTATATGTATTTTGTTTCAATTAACATGTTCAAATATTTTGTCTTTCTTGCCATTCAAATGCAATGACATTTAAAATAAATTTAAAAAGCAAAACATTGCAATTTCTCACATTTTAGAATTTAAAACTTTACAAGGATAAATGCTATACTAATAATCAATTAAATTTAAATTTTGTAATTTTTTTATTTGTCTCATTTGCCATAATGCAATATGAAATGATTTATATGATTTTTGTCTACAAACATATTTCTTAAGAAAAAGTAAATGTAATGGATACTAATAAAAAGTTTTCCCATTCGCCTCTACAAATATATGCTTGACTCAACATTGAAATTTGTGATTGATATTTATAATATGTATCTACTAAATTGTATTTTATACAATTAACTCCATTACATCTTTTTTTTTCAATTAACATGTTCAAATATTTTGTTTTTCTTACCATTTAAATGCAATGGCATTTAGAATAAATTTAAAAATGAAAACATTGAAATTTTTCACTTTTTAGTATTTAAAGTCTTATAAGGATAAATGCTTTACTAATAATCAATCAAATATAAATTTTGTAATTTTTTTTATTTGTCTCCTTTGCCATAATGCAATGTGAAATGATTTATATGATTTTAGTCTACAAACATATTTCTTAAGAAAAAGTAAATACAATGGACACTAATAAAAGGTTTTCCCATTCCGCTCTACAGATATATGCTTGACCCAACATTGAAATTTGTTATTGTGATTTATAATATTAATCCACTAAATTGTATTTATACATTTAAGTCCATTATTTGTAATTTTTTTCAATTAACATGTTCAAATATTATGTTTCTCTTAGCATTCAAATGCAATTGCATTTACAATAAATTTAAAAGATGAAAACTTTGCAAATTTTCACTTTTTAGAATTTAAAGTCTTACGAGGATAAATGCTTTACTAATAATCAATTGACTTTTAATTTTTGTAATTTTTTTATTTGTCTCCTTTGTCATAATGCAATTGGAAATATTTTATATGATTTTAGTCTACAAACATATTTCTTAAGAAAAAGTAAATGCAGTGGACACTAATAAAAACTTTTCTCATTCACTTCTATAGATATATGCTTGACCCAACATTAAAATTTGTGATTACTATTTATAATATTCATTCACTAAATTGTATTTTATACAATTAAGTCCATTACATGTAGTTTGTTTCAATTAATATGTTCAAATATTTTGTTTTTCTTACCATACAAATGCAATGGCATTTCAAATAAATTTAAAAATCAAAACATTGCAATTTTTCACTTTTCAGAATTTAAAGTCTTATAAGGATAAACGCTTTACTAATAATCAATTGAATTTAAATTTTGTAATTTTTTTTATTTGTCTCCTTTGCCATAATGCAATGTCAAATGATTTATATGATTTTAGTCTACAAATATATTTCTTAAGAAAAAGTAAATGAAGTGGACACTAATAAAAGGTTTTCCCATTCCCCTTTACAGATATATGCTTGACCTAACATTGAAATTTGTGATTGCAATTTATAATATTCATCCACTAAATTGTGTTTTATATCAAGAAGACCTTTATTTGTAATTTTTTTCAATTAACATGTTTAAATATTATATTTTTCTTACTATTCAATTACAATGGCATTGACAACAAATTTAAAACATCAAAACTTTGCAATTTTTCACTTTTTAGAATTTAAAGTCTTATAAGGACAAATGTGTTACCAATAATAAATTCAATTTAAAATTTGTAATCTTTTTATTTGTCTCTCATGCCATAGTGCATTTGGAAATGATTTATATGATTTTAGTTTACAAGCATATTGCTTAAGAAAAAGTAAATGCAGTGGACACTAATAAAAGCTTTTCCCATTCCCCTCTACAGATGTATGCTTGACCCAACATTAAAATTTGTAATTGCTATTTATAATATTCATCTACTAAATTGTATTTTATACAATTACGTCCATTACTTGTATTTTTTTTTTTCAATTAGCATGTTCAAATATTATATTTTTCTAACCATTCAAATGCAATGGCATTTACAATAAATTTTAAATATCAAAACCTTACAAATTTTCACTTTTTAGAATTTAAAGTTTTATAAGAATAAATGTGTTACTAATAATAAATTCAATTTAAAATTTGTAATCTTTTTATTTGTCTCTCATGTCATAGTGCAATTGGAAATGATTTATATGATTTTAGTTTACAAACATATTGCTTAAGAAAAAGTAAATGCAGTGGACACTAACAAAAAGTTTTCCCATTCCCCTCTACAGATATATGTTTGACCCAACATTGAAATTTTTAATTGCTATTTATAATATTCATCTACTAAATTGTATTTTATACAATTACGTCCATTACTTGTATTTTTCTTTTTCAATTAGCATGTTGAAATATTATATTTTTCTTACCATTCAAATGCAATGGTACTTACAACAAATTTATAAGATCTAAACTTTGCAAATTTTCACTTTTTAGAATTGAAAGTCTTATAAGGATAAATGTGTTACTAATAACTAATTCAATGTAAAATTTGTAATCTTTTTATTTATCTCTCATGCCATAGTGCAATTGGAAATGATTTATATGAGTTTAGTTTACAAACAAACTTCTTAAGAAAAATTAAATGCAGTGGACACTAATAAAAAGTTTTCCCATTCCCCTCTTTAGATATATGCTTGACCAAACATTAAAATTTTTGATTGCTATTTATAATATTGATCCACTAAATTTTATTTTACACAATTAAGTCCATTAATTGTATTTTTATTCAAATAACATGTTCAAATATTATGTCTTTCTTACCATTCAAATGCAAGGGCATTTACAATAAATTTTAAAGATAAAAACATTGCAAATTTTCACTCTTTAGATTTCAATGTCTTATAAGGATAAATGTGTTACTAATAATCCAATTGAATTTAAATTTTGTAATTTTTTTATTTGTCTCCTTTGCCATAGTGCAATTAGAAATGATTTATATGATTTTAGTCTACGGACGTATTTCTTAAGAAAAAGTAAATGTAGTGAACACTAATAAAAAGTTTTCCCATTCCCTTCTACTTATATATGCTTGACCTTACATTGAAATTTGTGATTGCTATTTATAATATTCATCCACTAAATTGTATTTTATACAATTAAGTCCATTATTTGTAATTTTTTTCAATTAACATGTTCAAATATTATGTTTTTCTTACCATTCAATTGCAATGGCATATATAATAAATTTAAATGATCTAAACTTTGCAACTTTTCACTTTTTGGAATTTAAAATCATATAAGGATAAATGTGTTACTAATAACAAATTCATTTTAAAATTTGTAATTTTTCTATTTGTCTCCCTTGCCATAGTGCAATTGGAAATGATTTATATGAGTTTAGTTTACAAACATATTTCTTAAGAAAAAGTAAACATAGTGGATACTAATAAAAAGTTTTCCCATTCCCCTCTACAGATATATGCTTTACCAAACATTGAAATTTATGATTGCTATTTATAATATTCGTCCACTAAATTTTGTTTTATGCAATTAAGTCCATTACTTGTCTTTTATGCAATTAAGTCCGTTACTTGTATTTTTTGTCAATTAATATGTTCAAATATTATGTTTTTCTTACCATTCAAATGCAATGACATTTACAATAAATTTAAAAGATCAAAACTTTGCAAATTTTTACTTTTTAGAATCTAATGTCTTATAAGGATAAATGCATTACTAATAATCCAATTGAAATTAAAATTTGTAATTTTTTATTTGTCTCCTTTGCCATAGTGCAATTCAAAACAATTTATATGATTTTAGTCTACAAACATATTTCTTAAGAAAAGGTAAATGCAGTGGACTATAATAAAAAGTTTTCCAATTCCCCTCTACAAATATATGCTTGACCAAACATTGAAATTTGTGATTGCTATTTATAATATTCATCCACTAAATTGTATTTTAGACAATTAACATGTTCAAATATTATGCCTTTCTTACCATTCAAATGCAATGACATTTAAAACAAATTAAAAAGATCAAAACTTTGCAAATTTTCACTTTTTAGAATTTAAAATTTTAGAAGTATAAATGCATTACTAATAATAAATTCAATTTATAATTTGTAAGTTTTTTATTTCTCTCCCTTGCCATAGTGCAATTAGAAATGATTTATATGAGTTTAGTTAAGAAACATATTTCTTAAGAAAAAGTAAATGCAGTGGACACTAATAAAAAGTTTTCCCATTCCCCTCTACAGATATATGCTTTACCAAGCATTGAAATTTGTGATTGTCATTTATAATATTCATCCACTAAATTTTGTTTTACACAATTAAGTCTATTACTTGTATTTTTGCTCAATTAACATGTTCAAATATTATGTTTTTCTTACCATTCAAATGCAATGACATTTACAATAAATTTAAAAGATCAAAACTTTGGAAATTTTAAATTTTTAGAATTTAATGTCTTATAAGGATAAATGCATTACTAATAATCAAATGAATTTAAATTTTGTAATTTTTTTATTTGTCTCCTTTGCCATAGTGCAATTGGAAATGATTTATATGATTTTAGTTTACAGACATCTTTCGTAAGAAAAAGTGAATGAAGTTTTCCCATTCTGCCCTATAGATATATGCTTGACCCAAAATTGAAAATTGTCATTGCAATTTATAATATTGATCCACTAAATTGTGTTTTATATAAAAAAAATCCATTATTCGTAATTTTTTTCAATTAACATGTTCAAATATTATGTTTTTCCTACCATTCAAATGCAATGACATTTACAATAAATTTCAAAGATCAAAACTTTGCAAATTTGTGATTGCTATTGATAATATTCATCCACTATATTGTATTTTATACAATTAGGTTCATTACTTGTATTTTTTTGTGCAATGTCATTTACAATACATTTAAAAGATCAAAACTTTGCAAATTTTCACATTTTAGAAATTAAAGTCTTATAAGGATAAATGTGTTACTAATAATAAATTCAATTTAAAATTTGCGACTTTTTTATTTGTCTCCCTTGCCATAGTGCAATTGGAAATGATTTAGGTGATTTTAGTTTACAAACATATTTCTTAAGAAAAAGTAAATGTTGTGAACGCTAATAAAACGTTTTCCCATTCCCCTTAATAGATATATTCTTGTCCCAACATTGAAATTTGTGATTGCTATTTATAATACTGATCCACCAAATTGTATTTTATACAATTAAGTCCATTACTTGTATTTTTTTTAATTAATATCTTCAAATATTATGTTTTTCTTACCATTCAAATGCAATGGCATTTACAATATATTTAAAAGATCAAAACATTGCAAATTTTCACTTTTTAGAATTTAAAGTCTTATAAGGATAATGCCTTACTAATAATAAATTCAATTTAAAATTTGCAATCTTTTTATTTGTCTCCCTTGTCATAATGCAATTGGAAATGATTTATATGAGTTTAGTTTGCAAACATATTTCTTAAGAAAAAGTAAATGCAGTAGACACTAATAAAAAGCTTTCCCATTCCCCTCTACATATATATGCTTGACCAAACATAGAAATTTGTAATTGGTATTTATAATATTCATCCACTAAATTGCATTTTATACAATGAGGTTCATTACTTATAATTTTGATCAACTAACATGTTCAAATTTTATGTTTTTCTTACCATTCAAATGCAACGACATTTACAATAAATTTCAAAGATCAAAACTTTGCAAATTTTCACTTTTTAGAAATTAAAGTCTTATAAGAATAAATGTTTTACTAATAATTCAATTGAATTTAAATTTTGTAATTTTTTTATTTATCTCCTTTGCCATAGTGCAATTAGAAATGATTTATATGATTTTAGCCTACGAACATATTTCTTAAGAAAAAGTAAATGCAGTGGATACAAATAAAAAGTTTTCCCATTCTCATCTACAAATATATGTTTGACCCAACATTAAATTTGTGTTTGCTATTTATAATATTCATCCACAAAATTCTATTTTATACAACTAGGTTCATTACTTATATTTTTTATCAACTAACATGTTCAAATATTATGTTTTTCTTACCATTCAAATGCAATGACATTTACAATAAATTTAAAAGATCAAAACTTTGCAAATTTTCACTTTTTAGAAATTAAAGTCTTATAAGAATAAATGCTTTACTAATAATCCAATTGAATTTAAATTTTGTAGTTTTTTTATTTATCTCCTTTACCATAGTGCAATTAGAAATGATTTATATGATTTTAGTCTACGAACATATTTCTTAAGAAAAAGTAAATGCATTGGATACAAATAAAAAGTTTTCCCATTCCCATCTATAGATATATGCTTGACCCAACATGAAATTTGTGTTTGCTTTTTATAATATTCATCCATAAAATTCTATTTTATACAATTAGGTTCATTACTTGTATTTTTTTTTTCAATTAACATGTTCAAATATTATGTTTTCCTTACTATTCAAATGCAATGACATTTATAATAAATTTAAAAGATCAAAACTTTGCAAATTTTCACTTTTTAGAATTTAAAGTCTTATAAGGATAAATGTGTTACAAATAATAAATTCAATTTAAAATTTGTAATTATTTTATTTGTCTCCCTTGTCATAGTACAATTGGAAATGATTTATATGACTTTAGTTTACAGACATATTTCTTAAGAAAAAGTAAATGCAGTGGACACTAATAGAAAGTTTTCTCACTCCCTTCTACAGATATATGCTTGACCAAACATTGAAATTTGTAATTGCAATTTATAATATTCATCCACTAAATTGTATTTTATACAACTAGGTTCATTACTTGTATTTTTTTTTAATTAACATGTTCAAATATTATGTTTTTCTTACCATTCAAATGCAATGGCATTTCCAATAAATTTAAAAGATCTAAACTTTGAAAATTTTCACTTTTTAGAATTTAAAATCTTATAAGGATAAATGTGTTGCTAATAATCAATTGAATTTAAATTTTGTAATTTTTTTATGTCTCTTTTGCCCTTGTGCAATTGGAAATGATTTATATGATTTTAGTATAGAAACATATTTCTTAAGAAAAAGTAAATGTAGTGGACACTAATAAAAGGTTTTCCCATTCCCCTCTACAGATATATGCTTGACCCAACAGTGAAATTTGTGATTGCTATTTATAATATTCATCGACTAAATTGTATTTTATACAATTAGGTTCATTACTTGTATTTTTTTTAAATCAACATGTTCAAATATTGTGTTTTTCTTTCCATTCAAACGCAATGACATTTACAACAAAGTTAAAAGATATAAACTTTGCAAATTTTCACTTTTTAGAATTTAAAGTCTTATAAAGATAAATGTGTGACTAGAAATTAGTTGAATTTAAATTTTATAATTTTTTTATTTGTCTACTTTGCCATAATGCAATAGGAAATGATTTATATGATTTTAGTGTACAAACATATTTCTTAAGAAAAAGTAAATGCAGTGGGCACTAATAAAAAGTTTTCTCATTCCCCTCTACAGATATATGCTTGACCCGACATTTAAATTTGTGATTGCTATTTATAATATTCATCCACTAAATTGTATTTTATACAATTAAGTCCATTATTTGTAATTTTAATCAATTAACATGTTCAAATATTATGTTTTTCATACCATTCAAATGCAACGCCATTTACAATAAATTTAAAAGATCTAAACTTTGCAAATTTTCACTTTTTAGAATTTAAAGTCTTATAAGGATAAATGTGTTGCTAATAATCAGTTGAATTTAAATTTGGTGATTTTTTATTTGTCTCCCTCGCCATAGTGCAATTGTAAATGATTTATATGATTTTATCTGACAAACATATTTCTTAAGAAAAAGTAAATGTAGTGGACACTAATAAAAAGTTTTCCCATTCCCCTATACAGATATATGCTTGACCCAACATTGAAATTTGTGATTGCTATTTATAATATTCATCCATTAAATTCTATTTTATACAATTAGGTTACTTGTATCTTTTTTTCAATTAACATTTCAAATATTTTGTTTTTCTTACCATTCAAATGGAATGACATTTACAATAAATTTTCACTTTTTAGAATTTAAAGTCTTATAAGGATAAATGCGTTGCTAATAATCAGTTGAATTAAATTTTGGTAATTTTTTTATTTGCCTCCTTTGTCATAGTGCAATTGTAAATGATTTATATGACTTTGGTCTATAAACATATTTCTTAAGAAAAAGTAAATGCAATGGACAGAAACTAAAAGTTTTCTCATTCCCCTTTACTGGTATATGCTTAACCTAACATTGAAATTTGTGATTGCTATTTAAAATATTCATCCATTAAATTGTATTTTATACAATTAGGTCCTTTACTTGTATCTTTTTTCAATTAACATTTCAAATATTTTGTTTTTCTTACCATTCAAATACAATGGCATTTGCAATAATTTTAAGAGATCAAAACATTGCAAATTTTCACTTTTTAGAATTTAAACTCTTACAAGGATATATGCATTACTAAAAATCAGTTGAATTTAAATTTTGTAATTTTCTTATTTGTCTCCTTAGCAATATTGCAATTGTAAATGATTTATATGATTTTTGTCTACAAACATATTTCTTAAGAAAAAGTAAATGTAGTGGACACTAATATAAAGCTTTCCTATTCCCCTCTATAGATATATACTTGACCCAACATTGATATTTGTGATTGCTATTTATAATATTCATACACTAAATTGTATTTTATACGATTAAGTCCATCACTTGTATTTTTTTTCCATTAACAAGTTCAAATGTTATGTTTTTCTTACCATTCAAATGCAATGACATTTACAATAAATTTAAAAGATCAAAACTTTGCAAATTTTCACTTTTTAGAATTTAAAGTCTTATAAGGATAAATGTGTTACTAATAATCTGTTGAATTAAAATTTGGTAATTTTTTTATTTGTCTCCTTTGACATAGTGCAATTGGAAATGATTTATATGATTTGAGTCTATAAACATATTTCTTAAGAAAAAGTAAGTGCAGTGGACACTAATAAAAAGTTTTCCCATTCCCTTCTACAGATATATGCTTGGCCCAACATTGAAATTTGTGATTGCAATTTATAATATTTACCCACAAAATTGTATTTTATACAATTAGGTTCATTACTTGTATTTTTTTCTATTAATATATTCAAATATTATATTTTTCTTACCATTCAAACGCAGTGGCATTTACAATAAATTTAAAAGATCAAAAACTTGCAAATTTTCACTTTTTAGAATTTAAGGTCTTATAAGGATAAATGCGTTACTAATAATCAGTTGAATTAAAATTTGGTAACTTTTGTATTTGTCTCCTTTGCCATAGTGCAATTGGAAATGATTCATATGATTTCAGTCTACAAACATATTTCTTAAGAAAAAATAAACGTAGTGGACAGTAATCAAAAGTTTTCCCATTCCTCTCTACATTTATATGCTTGACCCAACGTTGAAATTTGTGATTGTTATTTATAATATTCATCCACTAAATTGTATTTTATACAATTAGGTTCATTACTTCTTTGTTATTTCAATTAAAATTCCAAATATTATGTTTTTCTTACCATTCAAATGGAATGACATTTACAATAAATTTAAAATATCAAAAACTAGCAAATTTTCACTTTTTTGAATTTAAAGTCTTATAAAGATAAATGCGTTACTAATAGTTAGTTGAATTAAAATTTGGTAATTTTTTTTTGTCTCCTTTGCCATAGTGCAATTGGAAATTATTTATATGATTTCAATCTACAAACATATTTCTTATGAAAATGTAAATGCAGTGGACACTGATAAAAACTTTTCCCATTCCCCTCTACAGATATATCCTCGATCCAACATTGAAAATTGTGATTGCTATATATAATATTCATCCACTAAATTGTATTTTATACTATTAGGTTCAATACTTGTATTTTTTTTCAATTAAAATGTTCAAATATTATGTTTTTCTTACCATTAAAATGCAATGGCATTTACAATTAATTTAAAAGATCAAAACTTTGCAAATTTTCACTTTTTAGAATTTAAAGTCTTATAAGGATTAATACGTTACTAATAATTAGTTGAATTTAAATTTTGTAATTTTCATTCTTGTCTCCTTTGCCTTATTGCAATTGGATATGATTTATATGATTTTAGTCTACAAACAGATTTCTTAAGAAAAAGTAAATGCAATGGACACTAATAAAAACTTTTGCCATTCTCGTCTACAGATATATCATTGACCTAACATTGAAATTTGTGATTGCTATTTATTATGTTCATCTACTAAATTGTATTTTATACAACTGGGTTCATTACTTGCATTTTTTTTCAATTAACATGTTCAAATATTATGTTTTTCTTACAATTCAAATGCAATGGCATTTACAAAAAATTTAAAAGATCAAAACTTTGCAAATTTTCACTTTTTAGAATTTAAAGTCTTATAAGGACAAATGCGTTACTTATAATCAATTGAATTTAAATTTTGTAATTTTTTTATTTGTCTCTTTGACATAATGCATTTTGAAATGATTTATATGATTTTAGTCTTAAGAAAATGTAAATGCAGTGGACACTGATAAAAACGTTTCCCATTCCCCTCTATAGATATATGCTTGACCCTACATTGAAATTTTTTATTGCTATTTATTATATTCATCCACTAAATTGTATTTTATACAATTGGGTTCATTACTTGTATTCTTTTTTTTTTTTTCAAATAATGTCTTTCTTACCATTCAAATGCAATGACATTTATAATAAATTTAAAAGAGCAAAACTTTGCAAATTTTCACTTTTTAGAATTTAAAGTCTTATAAGGATAAATGCGTTACTAATAATCAATTGAATTAAAATTTAGTAATTTTTTTATTTGTCTCTTTTGCCATAGTGTAATTGAAAATGATTTTCTATGATTTTAGACTACAAATAGATTTCTTAAGAAAAAGTAAATGTAGTGGACAATAATAAAAAGTTTTCCCATTCCGATCTACAGATATATGTGTGACCCAACATTGAAATTTGTGATTGCTATTTATTATATTCATCCACTAAATTGTATTTTATACTTCTGGGTTTGTTACTTGTATTTTTTTTCAATTAACATGTTCAAATATTATATTTTTCTTACCATTCAAATGCAATGGCATTTACAAAAAATTTAAAAGATCAAAACTTTGCAACTTTTCACTTTTTATAATTTAAAGTCTTATAAGAATAAATGCGTTAATTATATTCAATTGAATTTAAATTTTGTAGTTTCTTTATTTGTCTCCTTTGACATAATGCAATTTGAAATGATTTTCTATGATTTTAGACTACCGATAGATTTCTTAAGAAAAAGTAAATGCAGTGGACACTAATAAAAAGTTTTCCCATTCCCCTTTACAAATATATGCTTGACCCAACATTGAAATTTGTGATTTCTATTTATTATATTCGTCCACTAAATTGTATTTTATACAATTGGGTTCATTACTTGTATTTGTTTTCAATTAACATGTTCAAATATTACGTTTTTCTTACCATTCAGATGCAATGGCATTTACAAAAAATTTAAAAGATCAAAACATTGCAAATTTTCACTTTTCAGAATTTCAAGCTTTCTAAGGATAAATACATGATTAATAATCAGTTGAATTTAAATTTTGTAATTTTCTTATTTGTCTCCTTTGACACAAAGCAATTTGAAATGATTTATAGGATTTTAGTCTACAAACATATTTCTTAAGAAAAAATAAATGCAGTGGACACTAATTAAAAGTTTTCCCATTCCCCTCTACAGATATGTGCTTGACCCAACATTGAAATTTGTAATTGCTATTTATTATATTCATGAACTAAATTTTATTTAATACAATTAGGTTCATTACTTGTATTCTTTTTCAATTAACATGTTCAAATATTATGTTTTTCTTACCATTCAAATGCAATGCCATTTACAAAAAATATAAATGATCAAAACCTTGCAAATTTTCACTTTTTATAATTTAAAATCTTTTAAGAATAACTACGTTACTAATAATCAGTTGAATCTAAATTTTGTCATTTTCCTATTTCTCTCCTTTGCCATAATTCAATTAGATATGATTTCTATGATTTTAGTCTACAAACAGATTTCTTAAGAAAAAATAAACGCAGTGGACACTAATAAAAACTTTCCCCATTCCCCTATACAGATTTATACTTGACCCAATATTGAAATTTGTGATTGCTATTTGTTATATTCATCCACTAAATTGTATTTTGGACAGTTGGGTTCATTACTTGTATTTTTTTTTCAATTAACATGTTCAAATGTTATGTTTTTCTTACCATTCAAATGCAATGACATTTATAATAAATTTAAAAGATCAAAAGTTTGCAAATTTTTAGTTTTTGGAATTTAAAGTCATATGAGGATAAATGCGTTACTAATAATTAGTTGAATCTAAATTTTGTAATTTTCTTTTTTGTCTCCTTTGTCATATTGCAATTGGATATGATTTATATGATTTTAGTCTACAAACAAGTTTCTTAAGAAAAAGTAAATGCAGTGGACAATAATAAAAAGTTTTCTCATTCCCCTGTACAGATATATGGTTGACCCAACATTGAAAGTTTTGATTGCTATTTACTATATTCATCCATTAAATTGTATTTTATGCGATAAAGTTCATTACCTGTATTTTTTTTTCAATTAACATGTTCAAATATTACGTTTTTCTTATTCATCCATTAAATTGTATTTTATGCGATAAAGTTCATTACCTGTATTTTTTTTCAATTAACATGTTCAAATATTACGTTTTTCTTACCATTCAAATGCAATGACATTTACATTAAATTTAAAAGATCAAAACCTTCCAAATTTTCACTTTTTAGAATTTAAAGCCTTACAAGGATGAATGCGTTACTCATAATCAGTTGAATTTAATTTTTGTAATTTTTTTTGTTTGTCCCTTTCGCCATAGTGCAATTGGATATGATTTATATAATTTTAGTCTACAAACAGATTTTGTAAGAAAAAGTAAATGCAGTGGACACTAATAAAAAGTTTTCCCATTCCCCTCTACAAATATATGTTTGACCCAACATTGAAATTTATGATTTCTATTTCTTATATTAATCCACTAAAATGTATTTTATTTAATTGGGTTCATTACTTGTATTTTTTTTCAATTCACATGTTCAAATATTATGTTTTTCTTACCATTCAAATACAATGGCATTTACAATAACTTTAAAAGATCAAAACCTTGCAAATTTTCACTTTTTAGAATTTAAAGTCTAATAAGGATAATTATGTTACAAATAATTATGTGATTTAAATTTTGTAATTTTCTTATTTGTCTCCTTTGCCATATTGCAATTGGTCATGATTTATATGATTTTAGCCTACAAACAGATTTCTTAAGAAAAAGTAAATGCAGTGGACACTAATAAAAAGTTTTCCCATTCCCCTCTATAGATATATGCTTGACCCAACATTGAAATTTGTGATTTCTATTTATTATATTCATCCACTAAGTTGTATTTTATACAATTGGGTTCATTATTTGTATTTTTTTTTCAATTAACATGTTTAAATATTATGTTTTTCTTACCATTCAAATGCAATGACATTTACAAAAAATTTAAAAGATCAAAACATTGCAAATTTTCACTTTTCAGAATTTAAAACTTTATAAGGATAAATACGTTAGTAAAAATCAGTTGAATTTAAATTCTATAATTTTCTTATTTGTCTCCTTTGACATAAAACAATTTTTAATGATTTATAGGATTTTAGTCTACAAACATATTTCTTAAGAAAAAATAAATGCAGTGGACACTAATAAAAACTTTTCCCATTCCCCTCTACATATATATGCTTGACCCAATATTGAAATTTGTGATTGCTATTTATTATATTTGCCATTAAATTGTATTTTATACGATTAAGTCCATTACATGTATTTTTTTCAATTAACATGTTCAAATATTACGTTTTTCTTACCATTCAAATGCAATAACATTTACAATAAATTTAAAAGATCAAAACTTTCCAAATTTTCACTTTTTAGAATTTAAAGTCCTATAAGGATGAATGTGTTACTCATAATTAGTTGAATTTAATTTTCATAATTCTTTTTCTTTGTCCCCTTTGTCATAGTGCAATTGGATATGATTTATATAATTTTAGTCTACAAATAGATTTCTTAAGAAAAAGAAAATGCAGTGGACACTGATAAAAAGTTTTCTCATTCCCCTCTACAGATATACACTTGACCCAACATTGAAATTTGTGATTTCTATTTATTATATTCATCCACTAACTTGTATTTTATACAATTCAGTTCATTACTTGTATTTTTTTTTCAATTAACATGTTCAAATATTATGCTTTTCTTACCATTTAAATGCAATGACATTTACAAAAAATATAAAAGATCAAAACATAGCAAATTTCTACTTTTTAGAATTTAAAGTTTTATAAGGATAAATGCATTACTAATAAACAGTTGAATTTAAATTTTGTAATTTCTTTATTTGTGTCCTTTGACATAATGCAATTTGAAATGATTTATATGATTGTATCGTACAAACATATTACTTAAGAAAAAGTAAATGCGGTGGACACTAATAAAAAGTTTCTCATTCCCCTCTACAGATATATGTTTGACCCAACATTGAAATTTGTGATTGCTATTTATTATATTCATCCATGAAATTGTATTTTGTACAATTAGGTTCCTTGCATTTTTTTTCAATTTGCATGTTCAAATATTATGTTTTTCTTACCATTCAAATGCAATGGCATTTACAATAAATTTAAAAGATCAAAACTTTGCAAATTTTCACCTTTTAGAATTTAAAGCTTTATAAGGATAAATATGTTACTAATAATCAGTTGAATTTATATTTTAAAATTTTCTTATTTGTCTCCTTTGACATAAAGCAATTTGATATGATTTATAGGATTTTAGTCTACAAACATATTTCTTAAGAAAAAGTAACTGTAGTGGACACTAATAAAAGGTTCTTGCTTGAGCCAACATTGAATACTTTATACAATTAAGTCAATTACTTATATTGTTTTTCAAATAACATGTTCAAAATTTCGCAAATTTTCACTTTTTAGAATTTAAAATCTTATAAGGATAAATATGTTACTAATAATCAGTTGAATTTAAATTTTGTAATTTTGTAGGATTTTAGTCTACAAACAGATTTCTTCAAAAAAAAAAAGTAAATGTAGTGGACATTAATAAAACGTTTTTGCATTCCCCTCTACAGATATATGCTTGACCCAACAATGAAATTTGTGATTGCAATTTATTATATTCATTCACTAATTGTATCTTATATGATTAAGTCCATTACTTGTATTTTTTTTCAATTAATATGTTCAAATATTATGTTTTTCTTACCATTCAAAGGAAATGACATTTACAATAAATTTAAAAGATCAAAACCGTGCAAATTTTCACTTTTTAGAATTTAAAGTTTTATAAGGATAAATGTGTTATTAATAATCAGTTGGATTTAAATTTTGTAATTTTTTTATTTGTCTCCTTTGACATAATGCAATTTGAAATGATTTATATGATTTTAGTCTAGAAACATATTTCTTAAGAGAAAGTAAATACAGTGGTCACTCAAAAAAAATTTTCCCATTCCCCTCTACAAATATATGCTTGACCCAACATTGAAATGTGTGATTGCTATTTAAAATAATCATCCACTAAATTGTATTTTATACAATTAGGTGCTTTACTTTTATTTTTTTCAATTAACATGTTTAATTATTATGTTTTTCTTACCATTCAAATGCAATGGCATTTACAAAAAATTTAAAAGATCAAGACTGTGCAAATTTTCACTTTTTAGAATAAGGTCTTATAAGGATAAATGTTTTACTTATAATCACTTGAATTTAAAATTTGTAATTTTTTTATTTATCTCCTTTGACATAATGCAATTTGAAATGATTAATATGATTTTAGTCTACAAACATATTTCTTAAGGGAAAGTAAATATAGTGGACACTAATAAAAAGTTTTCCCATTCCCCTCTACAGATATATGCTTGATCCAACATTCAAATTTGTGATTTCTATTTGTAATATTCATTCACTAAATTGTATTTTATACAATTAGGTTCTTTACTTGTATATTTTTTCAATTATCATGTTCAAATATTATGTTTTTCTTACCATTCAAATGCAATGGCATTTAGATTAAATTTAAAAGGTCAAAACCTTGCAAATTTTCACTTTTTAGAATTTAAAGTTTTATAAGGATAAATGCGTTACTCATAATCAGTTGAATTTAAATTTTGTAATTTTTTTGTTTGTCCCCTTTGCCATAATGCAATTGCAAAATAATTCATATGATTTTAGTCTGCAAACATATTTCTTAATAAAAAATAAATGTAGGGACCACAAATAAAAAGTTTTTACCATTCCCCTCAATAGATATATGCTGAACCCACCATTGAAATTTTTGATTGCTATTTATATTATGTATCCACTAAATTGTATTTTATACAATTAAGTCCATTATATTTATTCTTTTTCAACTAACATGTTCAAATATTTTATTTTTCTTACCATTGAAATGCAATGGTTTAAAATAAATTGAAGAATCAAAATATTGCAATTTTTCACTTTTTAGAATTTAAAATCTTATAAGGATAAATGCTTTATTAATAATCAATTGAATTTAGATTTTGTAATTTTTTTATTTGCATCATTTGCCACAATGCAATTTAAAATGATTTATATGATTTTAGTCTACAAACATATTTCTTAAGAAAAAATAAATGCAATGGACACTAATAAAAACTTTTCCCATTCCCCTCTACAGATATATGCTTAACTCAATATTAAAATTTGTGATTGCTATTTATAATATTTATCCACTAAATTGTATTTTATACAATTAGGTTCTTTACTTGTATTTTTTTTTCGATTAACATGTTCAAATACTATGTTTTTCTTACCATTCAAATGCAATGACATTTACAATAAATTTAAAAGTTCAAAATTTTGCAAATTTTCACCTTTTAGAATTTAAAGTCTTATAAGGATAAATGTGTTACTTATAACCAATTGAATTTAAATTTTGTAATTTTTTTATTAGTCTCATTTGTCATAATGCAATTTGACATCATTTATATGATTTTAGTCTACAAACATATTTTTTAAGAAAAAGTAAATGCAGTGGTCACTCATAAAAAGTTTTCTCATTCCCCTCTACAGATATATGCTTGACCCAACATTGAAATTTGTGATTGCCATTTAAAATAATCATCCACTAAATTGTATTTTATACGATTAGGTGCTTTACTTGTATTTTTTTTCAATTAACATGTTCAATTATTATGTTTTTCTTACCATTCAATTGCAATGGCATTTACAAAAAATTTAAAAGATCAAAACATTGCAATTTTTCACTTTTGAGAATTTAAGGTCTTATAAGGATAAATGCGTTACTTATAATCTCTTGAATTTAAATTTTGTTATTTTTTTATTTGTCTCCTTTGACATCATGCAATTTGAAAAGATTTATATGATTTTAGTCTACAAACATATTTCTTAAGGGAAAATAAATACAGTGGACATTAATAAAAAGTTTTCCCATTCCCCTCTACAAATATATGCTTGACCCAACATTCAAATTTGTGATTGCTATTTGTAATATTCATTCACTAAATTGTATTTTATACAATTAGGTTCTTTACTTGTATTTTTTTTCAATTAACATGTTCAAATATTATGTTTTTCTTACTATTCAAATGCAATGACATTTACAATAAATTTAAAAGATCAAAACTTTTCAAATTTTCACTTTTTAAAATTTAAAGTCTTATTAGGATAAATACGTTACTAATAATCAGTTGAATTTAAATTTTGTAATTTTCCTATTTCACTCCTTTGCCATATTGCAACTGCATATGATTTCTATGATTTTAGTCTACAAACAGATTTCTTAAGAAAAAGTAAATGCAACGGACACAAATAAAAACTTTTCTCATTCCCCTCTACAGATATATGCTTGACCCAACATTGAAATTTCTGATTGTTATTTATTATATTCATCCACTAAATTGTTTTTTATACAATTAAGTCCATTACTTGTATTTTTTTTCAATTAACATTTTCAAAGATTACGATTTTCATACCATTCAAATGCAATGACATTTACAATAAATTTACAAGGTCAAGACTTTGCAAATTTTCACTTTTTAGAATTTAAAATCTTATAAGGATAAATGTGTTACTCATAATTAGTTGAATTTAAATTTTTTTAATTTTTTTTGTTTGTTCCCTTTGTCGTAGTGCAATTGAAAATGATTCATATGATTTTAGTCTACAATCATATTTCATAAGAAAAGGTTAATGGAGTGGACACTAATAAAAAGTTTTTACCATTCCCCTCTACAGATATATGCTTGACCCAACATTGAAATTTGTGATTGCTATTTATTATATTGACCCATTACTTGTATTTTTTTTTTCAAATTATAAAAGATAAAAGACGAAAAATATAAAAAATGAAAACTTTGCAAATTTTCACTGTTTATAATTTAAAGTCTTATAAGGTTAAATGCGTTACTTATAATCAATTGAATTTAAATTTTATAATTTTTTATTTGTCTCCTTTGACATAATGCAATTTCAAATGATTTATATGATTTTAGTCTATAAACATATTTCTTAAGAAAAACTAAATGCAGTGGACACTAATAAAAAGATTTCGCATTCCCTCTACAGATATATGCTTGACCCAACATTGAAATTTGTGATTGCTATTTATTATATTCATCCACTAAATTGTATTTTATACGATTAAGTCCATTACCTGTATTTTTTTTCAATTAACATATTCAAATATTATATTTTTCTTACCATTCAAACGCAATGACATTTACAAAAAAGTGAAAAGATCAAAATTTTGCAAATGTTACTAATAATCAGTTGAATTTAAATTTTGTAATTTTCTTTTTTGTCTCCTTTGTCATATTGCAATTGGATATGATTTATATGATTTCAGTTTACAAACAAATTTCTTAAGAAAAAGTAAATGCAGTGGACACTATTAAAAAGTTTTCGCATTCCCCTCTACAGATATATGCTTGACGCAACATTGAAATTTGTGATTACTATTTATAATATTCATCCACTAAATTGTATTTTATAGTATTAGGTTTTTTACTTGTATTTCTTTTCAATTAACATGTTCAAATATTATAATTTTCCTACCATTCAAGAGCAATGGCATTTACAATAAATTTAAGAATCAAAACATTGCAATTTTTCACTTTTTAGAATTTAAAGTCTTATAAGGATAAATGTGTTACTAATAATCAATTGAATTTAAATTTTCTAATTTTTTTATTTGTCTCCTTTGCCACAGTGTAATAAGAAATGATTTATATGATTTTAGTCAATTAACATATTTCTTAAGAAAAATTAAATGCAGTAGAGACAAATAAAAAGTTTTCTCATTTCCCTCTACAAATATATGCTTGACCCAACATTGAAATTTGTGGTTGCTATTTATAATATTCATGATCTAAATTGTATTTTATACAATTAAGTGCATTAGTTCTCTTTTTATTCAATTAACATGTTCAAATATTATATTTTTCTTACCATTCAAATGCAATGGCATTTAAAATAAATGTAAAAATCAAAACATTGCAATTTTTCACTTTTTAGAATTTAAAGTCTTATAAGGATAAATGCATTTCTAATAATCAATTGAATTTAAATTTTCTAATTTTTTTTATTTCTCTCCTTTGCCACAGTGCAATTAGAAATAATTAATATGATTTTAGTCTACACGCATATTTCTTAAGAAAAATTAAATGTAGTAGACACTAGTAAAAGGTTTTCTCATTCCCCTCTACAGATATATGTTTGACCCAGTATTAAAATTTGTAGTTGCTATTTATAATATTCATCAACTAAATTGTATTTTATTCAATTAAGTCCATTACTTGTATTTTTTTTCAATTAACATGTTCAAATTTTATGTTTTTCCTACCATTCAAATGCAATGACATTTAAAATAAATTTAAAAATCAAAACATTGCAATTTTTCACTTTTTAGAATGTAAAGTCTTATAAGGATAAATGCTTTGCTAATAATCAATTCAATTTAAATTTTGTAATTTTTTTATTTATCTACTTTGCCACAATGCAATTTGAAATGATTTATATGATTTTAGATTACAAACATATTTCTTAAGAAAAATTAAATGCAGTGGACATTAATAAAAAGTTTTCTCATCTCCCTCTATGGATATATGCTTGTCCTAACATTGAAATTTGTAATTGCTATTTATAATATTCATCCACTAAATTGTATTTTATACAATTAAGTGCATTACTTCGATTTTTTTTCAATCAACATGTTCAAATATTATGTTTTTCCTACCATTCAAATGCAATGACATTTACAATAAATTTTGAAAACAAAACATTGCAATTTTCCACATTTTAGAATTTAAAGTTTGATAAGGATAAATGCATTACTAATAATCAATTGAATTATAATTTCTAATTTTTTTATTTATCTCCTTTGCCACAATGCAATAAGAAATGATTTATATGCTTTGAGACTACAAACATATTTCTTAATAAAAATTAAATGCAGTGGACACTAATAAAAAGTTTTCCCATCCCCCTCTGTCTATATATGCTTGTCCCAACATTGAAATTTGTGATTGCTATTTATAACATTCATCCACTAAATTGTATTTTGTACAATTAATTCCATTACTTGTATTTTTTTTCAATTAACATGTTCAAATATTATGTTTTTTCCTACCATTCAAATGCAATGACATTTACAATAAATTTAAAAATCAAAATATTGCAATGTTTCACTTTTAAGAATTTAAAATCTTATAGGGATTAATGTATTACTAATAATCAGTTGAATTTAAATTTTGTAATTCTTTTATGTCTTCTTTGTCGCAGTGCAATTTGAAATCATTTATATGATTTTAGTCTACAAACATTTTTCTTAAGAAAAAACAAATGCAGTAGACACTAATAAAAGGTTTTCCCATTCCCCTTTACAAATATATGTTTGACGCAACATTAAAATTTGTGATTGCTATTTATAATATTCATCCACAAAATTGTATTTTATACAATTAAGCCCATTACTTGTATTTTTTTTCAATTAAAATGTTCAAATATTATATTTGTCCTACCATTCAAATGCAATGACATTTACAATAAATTTTAAAATCAAAACATTGCAATGTTTCATTTTTAAGAATTTAAAATCTTATAAGGATTAATGCGTCACTAATAATTAGTTGAATTTAAATGTCGTAATTTTTTTATTTCTCTCCTTTGCTATAGTGCAAAGGAGAGAAATATATTGCTTAAGAATAAGTGAATGCAATCGACACTAATAACAAGTTTTTCCATTCCCCTCTACACATATATCCTTAACCTAATATTGAAATTTGTGATTGCTATTTATAACATTCATCCATTAAATTGTATTTTATACAATTAAGTCCATTACTTGTATTTTTTTTCAATTAACATGTTCAAATATTATGTTTTTCTTACCATTCAAATGCAATGGCATTTAAAATAATTTTAAAAATAAAAACATTGCAATTTTTCACTTTTTAAGTAAAGTCTTATAAGAATAAATACTTTGCTAATAATCAATTTAATTTAAATTTTGTAATCTTTTTATTTGTCTTTTTTGGCACAGTGCAATTTGAAATGATTTATATTAATTTAGTCTATAAACATATTTCTTAAGAAAAAGTAAACGCAGTGGACACTAATAAAAGGTCTTCCCATTCCCCTTTACAGATATATGCTTGACCCAACATTAAAATTTGTGATTGCTATTTATAATATTCATCCACTAAATTGTATTTTATACGATTAAGTGCATTACTTCTATTTTTTTTCAATTAACTTGTCCAAATATTATGTTTTTCATACCATTCAAATGCAATGGCATTTACAATAAATTTAATAAATCAAAACATTTCAATTTTTTACTTTTTAGAATTTAAAGTCTGATAAGGATAAATGCATTACTAATAATCAGTTGAATTTAAATTTTCTAATTTTTTTATTTGTCTCCTTTGCCATAATGTAATAAGAAATGATTTATATGATTTTAGACTACAAACATATTTCTTAAGAAAAATTAAATGCAATGGGCACTAATAAAAAGTTTTCCCATCCCCCTATACAGATATATCCTTGTCCCAACATTGAAATTTGTGATTGCTACTTATAATATTCATCCACTATATTGTATTTTATACAATTAAGTCCATTACTTTAATTTTTTTTTTCAATTAACATGTTTAAATATTATGTTTTTCCCACCATTCAAATGCACTGGCATTTACAACAAATTTGAAAACCAAAACATTGCAATTTTTCACTTTTTCGAATTTAAAATCTTATAAAAATAAATGCATTACTAATAATCAATTGAATTTAAATTTTATAATTCTTTTCTTTGTCTTTTTTGTCGCAATGCAATTTGAAATCATTTATATGATTCTAGTCTATAAACATATTTCTTAAGAAAAAGTAAATGCAGTAGAAACTAATAAAACGTTTTCTCATTCCCTTCTGCAGATATATGTTTGACCGAACATTAAAATTTGTGATTGCTATTTATAATATTCATCTACTAAATTGTATTTTATACAATTACGTCCATTACTTGTATTTTTGTTTTCAACTAACATGTTCAAATATTATGTTTTTCGTACCATTCAAATGCAATAGCATTTACAATAAATTCAAAAATCAAAACATTGCAATATTTCTCTTCTTGGAATTTAATGCCTTATAAGGATAAACTTAATACTAATAATCAATTGAATTTAAATTTTATAATTTTTTTACTTGTCTCCTTTGCCATAGTGCAATAAGAAATGATTTATATAATTTTAGTCGACAAACATATTTGTTAAGAAAAAGTGAATGTAGTCGATACTAATAACAAGTTTTCCTATTCCCCTCTACACATATATGCTTGACCTGACAATGAAATTTTTGATTGTTATTTATAATATCTATTCACTAAATTGTATTTTATACAATTAAGTCCATTACTTGTATTATTTTTCAATTAACATGTTCAAATATTATGTTTTTCCTATCATTCAAATGCAATGACATTTACAATAAATTTAAAAATCAAAACGTTGCAATGTTTTAGTTTTAAGAATTTAAAATCTTATAGGGATTAATACGTTACTAATAATCAGTTGAATTTAAATTTTCTAATTTTTTTATTTCTCTCCTTTGCCATAGTCCAATTGGAAATGATTTATATGATTTTAGTTTGCAAACACATTTCTTGAGAAAAAGTGAATGTAGTCGACACTAATAACTAGTTTTCCCATTTAATTTCGCTAAACAACGAGTAGCTAATGATCATAAACCTTTCTTACTAGTATTTTCAACTTAATCACTCATTAATGTGTGCTTCTCTTGATTTCCTTCTAACAAGGCTGGACTTTTTGTTGTAATCACTAATTCTCACTTAATTACGGTTAAAATGCCATGTGTACAAACAATAAGCACTCTATTCATGTTAACAAGCACATCTGCACTTCCTTGGAATTAGGAAACCATTGAATTTCATTAAACAACGAGTTTCTAATGATCATTCGCATTTCTTACAAGTATTTTCAGCTTAATCAGGCATTAATGTGTGCTGCTCTTGATTTCCTTCTAACAAGGCTGGACTTTTTGTTGTAATCACTCATTCTCACTTAATTACGTTGAAGATACCACGTGAACAAACAATAAGCACTCTATTCATGTTAACAAGCACATCTGCACTTCCTTGGAATTAGGTGATATGAACTTCGATTATTTAACATGTTCAAATATTTTGTTTTTCCTACCATTCAAATGCAATGGTATTTACAATAAATTTACAAATCAAAACATTGCAATATTTCTCTTTTTAGAATTTAATGCCTTATAAGAATAAACTCAATACTAATAATTAATTGAATTTAAATTTTCTAATTGTTTTATTTGTCTCATTTGCCACAGTGCAATAAGAAATGATTGATATGGTTTTAGTCTACAAACATATTTTTTAAGAAAAAGTGAATGCAGTCGATATTAATAACAAGTTTTCCCATTCCCCTCTAAGCATATATGCTTGACCCGACAATGAAATTTGTGATTGCTATTTATAATGTCCATCCACTAAATTGTATTTTATACAATTAAGTCCATTACTTGTATTTTTTTTCAATTAACATGTTCAAATATTATGTTTTTCCTATCATTCAAATGCAATGACATTTACAATAAATTTAAAAATCAAAACATTGCAATGTTTCAGTTTTAAGAATTTAAAATCTTATAGGGATTAATGCATTACTAATAATTAGTTGAATTTAAATTTTGTAATTTTTTTATCTCTCCTTTGCCATAGTCCAATTGGAAATGATTTATATGATTTTAGTTTACAAACACATTTCTTGAGAAAAAGTGAATGCAGTCGACACTAATAACTAGTTTTCCTATTCCCCTCTATGCATATATGCTTCACCTAACACTGAAATTTGTCATTTCTATTTATAATATTCATCCACTAAATTGTATTTTATACAATTAAGTCCATTACTTGTATTTTTTTTAATTAACATGTTCAAATATTATGTTTTTCTTACCATTCAAATGGAATGACAATTAAAATAAATTGAAAAATCAAAACATTGCAATTTTTCACTTTTAGAATATAAAGTCGTATAATGATAAATGCTTTACTAATAATTACTAATAATCAATTGAATTTAAATTTTGTAATTCTTTTTTTTTGGTCTTCTTTGCCACAATACAGTTTGAAATGATTTATATTATTTTAATCTATAAACATATTTCTTAAGAAAAAGTAAATGGAGTGGACACTAATAAAAGGTCTTCTCATTCCCCTTTACAGATATATGCTTGACCCAACATTAAAATTTGTGATTGCTATTTATAATATTCATTCACTAAATTGTATTTTATACGATTAAGTGCATTACTTGTATTCTTTTTCAATTAACTTGTTCAGATATTATGTTTTTCCTACCATTCAAATGCAATGGTATTTACAATAAATTTAGAAATCAAAACATTTCAATTTTTCACTTTTTAGAATTTAAAGTCTGATAAGGATAAATGCATTACTAATAATCAGTTGAATTTAAATTTTCTAATTTTTTTATTTGTCTCCTTTGCCACAGTGCAATAAGAAATGATTTATATGATTTTTGACTACAAACATATTTCTTAAGATAAATTAAATGTAGTGAACACTAATAAAAAGTTTTCTCATCCCCATCTACGGATATATGCTTGTCCCCACATTGAAATTTGTGATTGTGATTTATAATATTCTTCCACTATATTGTATTTTATATAATTAAGTCCAATACTTGTATTTTTTTACAATTAACATGTTCAAATATTATGTTTTTCCTACCATTCAAATGCAATCGCATTTACAACAAATTTGAAAACCAAAACATTGCAATTTTTCACTTTTTAGAATGTAAAATCTTATAAGAATAAATGCATTACTAATAATGAATTGAATTTAAATTTTGTAATTTTTTCCTTCGTCTTCTTTGGCGCAGTGCAATTTGAAATGATTTATATGATTTTAGTCTACAAACATATTTCTTAAGAAAAAGTACATGCAGTAGACACTAATAAAAAGTTTTCCCTTTCCCCTTTACAGATACATGCTTGACCCAACATTAAACTTTGTGATTGCTATTTATAATATTCATCCACTAAATTATTTTTTATACAATTAAGTGCATTACTTGTATTTTTTTCAATTAACTTATTCAAATATTATGTTTTTCCTACCATTCAAATGCAATGGCATTTACAATAAATTTAGAAAGCAAAACATTGCAATTTTTCACTTTTTAGAATTTAAAGTCTGATAAGGATAAATGCATTACTAATAATCAATTGAATTTAAATTTTCTAATTTTTTATTTGTCTCATTTGCCACAGTGCAATAAGAAATGATTTATATGATTTTAGACTACAAACATATTTCTTAAGAAAAATTAAATGCAGTGGACACTAATAAAAAGTTTTCCCATCCCCCTCTACGCATATAAGCTTGTCCCAACATTGAAATTTGTGATTGCTATTTATAATATTCCTTCACTAATAATCAGTTGAATTGAAATTTTGTAATTTTTTTATTTGCCTCCTTTGCCACAGTGCAATTGGAAATGATTATGATGATTTTAGTCTACAAATATATTTCTTAAGAAAAAATAAATGTAGTGGACACTAATAAAAAGTTTTCTCATTGCCCTATATAGATATATGCTTGACCCAATATTGAAATTTGTGATTGCTATTTATAATGTCTATCCACTAAATTTTATTTTATACAATTAAGTCCATTGCTTGTATTTTTTTTCAATTAACATGTTCAAATATTATATTTTTCCCACATTTTAAATGCAATGGCATTTACAATAAATTTAAAAATCAAAGCATTGGAATTTTTCACTTTTTAGAATTTAAAATCTTCTCAGGATAAATGCATTACTAACAATCAATTGAATTTAAATTTTGTAGTTCTTTTCTTTGTCTTCTTTGTCACAGTGCAATTTGAAATGATTTATATGAGTTTAGTCTACAAACATATTTCTTAAGAAAAAGTAAATGCAGTGGACACTAATAAAAGGTCTTCCCATTCCCCTCTACAGATATATGCTTCACCCAATATTAAAATATGTGATTCCTATTTATAATATTCATCCACTTTATTGTTCTTTATACAATTAAGTTCATTATTTGTATTTGTTTTTCAATTAACATGTTCAAATATTATGTTTTTCCTACCATTAAAGTGCAATGGCATTTAAAATAAATTTAAAAATCAAAACATTGCAATTTTTCACTTTTTAGAATATAAAGTCTTATAAGGATAAATGCATTACTAATAATCAATTGAATTTAAATTTTCTAATTTTTTTTATTTGTCTCTTTTGCCACAGTGCAATAAGAAATGATTTATATGATTTTAGACTACAAACATATTTTTTAAGAAAAATTAAATGCAGTGGACACTAATAAAAAGTTTTCTCATTCCCCTCTATAGATATATGGTTAACCCAACACTGAAATTTCTGATTGCTATTTATAATGTTTATTCACTAAATTTTATTTTATACAATTACGTCCATTACTTGTATTTTTTTTTTTAAAATTAAGATGTTCAAATATTATGTTTTTCTTACCATTCAAATGGAATGACATTTACTATAAATTTAAAAGATCAAAACCTTGCAAATTTTCACTTTTTAGAATTTAAAGTCCTATAAGGCTGAATGTCTTACCAATAATCAGTTTAATTAAAATTTTGTAATTTTTTTATTTGTCTCCTTTGTCATAGTGTAATGGGAAATGATTTATATGATTTTAGTCTACAAACATATTTTTAAGAAAAAATAAATGGAGTGGACATTACTAAAAAGTCTTCCCATTCCCTTCTACAGATATATGCTTGACCCAACATTAAAATTTGTGATTGCTATTTATAATATTCATCTACTAAATTGTATTTTATACAATTAAGTCCATCACTTGTATTATTTTTTCCATTAACAAGTTCAAATATTATGTTTTTCTTACCATTCAAATACAATGGCATTTACAACAAATTTAAAAGATATAAACTTTGCAAATTTTCACTTTTTAGAATTTAAAATCTTATAAGGATAAATGCATTACTAAAAATAAGCTGAATTTAAATTTTGTAATTTTTTTATTTGTCTACTTTGCCATAATGCAATTGGAAATGATTTATATGATTTTTGTGCACAAACATATTTCTTAAGAAAAAGTAAATGCAGTGGGCACTAATAAAAAGTTTTCTCATTCCCCTCTACAGATATATGTTTGACCCGACATTTAAATTTGTGATTGCTATTTATAATATTCATCCACTAAATTGTATTTTATACAATTAAGTCCATTATTTGTAATTTTTATCAATTAACATGTTCAAATATTATGTTTTTCATACCATTCAAATGCAACGCCATTTACAATAAATTTAAAAGATCTAAACTTTGCAAATTTTCACTCTTTAGAATTTAAAGTCTTATAAGGATAAATGTGTTGCTAAAAATCAATTGAATTTAAATTTTGTGATTTTTTTATTTGTCTCCTTCGCCATAGTGCAATTGTAAATGACTTATATGATTTTATTTGACAAACATATTTCTTAAGAAAAAGTAAATGCAGTGGACACTAATAAAAAGTTTTCTCATTCCTCTCTATAGATATATGCTTGACCCAACCTTGAAATTTGTGATTGCTATTTATAATATTCATCCACTAAATTGTATTTCATACAATTAAGTCCATTATTAGTAATTTTTTTCAATTAACATGTTCAAAAATTTTGTTTTTCTTTCCATTCAAATGCAATGGCATTTACAGAAAATTTAAAAGATGAAAACTTTGCAAATTTTCACTTTTTGCAACTTAAAATCTTATAAGGATAAAAGCGTTACTAATAATTTGTTGAATTTAGATTTTGTAATTTTTTTTATTTGTCTCCTTTGCCATAGTGTAATTGGAAATGATTTATATGGTTTTAGTCTACAAACATATTTCTTGAGAAAAAGCAGATGCAGTGGACACTAATAAAAAGTTTTCCCATTTCGCTCTATTAATATATGCTTGACCCAATATTGAAATTTGTGATTATTATTTATAATATTCATCGACTAAATTGTATTTTATACAATTAAGTCCATTATTTGTAATTTTTTTCACTTGACATGTTCAAATATTATGTTTTTCTTACTATTCAAATGCAATGGCATTTACAATAAATTTAAAAGATCAAAACTTTGCAAATTTTCACTTTTTAGAATTTAAAGTCTTACAAGGATAAATGCATTATTAATACTATGTTGCATATAAATTTTGTAATTTTTTTGTTTGTCTCCTTTGCCATAGTGCAATTGGAAATGATTTATATGAATTTTGTCTACAAACATATTTCTTAGGAAAAATTTAATGCAGTGGACACTAATAAAAAGATTTCTCATTCCCCTTTGCAGATATATACTTGACCCAACATTGAAATTTGTGATTGTTATTTATAATATTCAACAACTAAATTGCATTTTATACAATTAAGTCCATGATTTGTAATCTTTTTCAATTAACATGTTCAAATAGTATGTTTTTCATACCATTCAAATGCAGTAGCATTTACAACAAATTTAAAAGATCTAAACTTTGCAAATTTTCACTTTTTAGAATTTAAAGTCTTATAAGGATAAATGTGTTATTAATAATAAGTTGAATTTAAATTTTGTAATTTTTTTATTTGTCTCCTTTGCCATAATGCAATTTGAAATGATTTATATGATTTTAGTTAAGAAACATATTTCTGAAGAAAAAGTAAATATAGTGGACACTAATAAAAAGTTTTCCCACTCCCATCTATATATATATGCTTGACCCAACATTGAAATTTGTGATTGCAATTTATAATATTCATCCACTAAATTGTGTTTTATACAATTAAGTCCATTATTTGTAATTGTTATCAATTAACATGTTCAAATGTTATGTTTTTCTTACTATTCAAAAGCAATGGCATTTACAATAAATTTAAAAGATCAAAACTTTGGAAATTTTCACTTTTTAGAATTTAAAGTCTTATAAGGATAAATATGTTACTAATAATCGGTTGAATTTAAATTTTGTAATTTTCTTTTTCGTCTCTTTTGCCATATTGCAATTAGATACGATTTGTAGGATTTTAGTCTACAAATAGATTTCTTAAGAAAAAGTAAATGCAGTGGACACTAATAATAAGTTTTTGCATTCCCCTCTACAAATATATGCTTGACTGAACAATGAAATTTATGATTGCAATTTATTATATTCATCCACTAAATTGTATGTTATACAATTAAGTCCATCACTTGAATTTTTTATCAATTAACATGTTCAAATATTATCTTTTTCTTACCATTCAAATGAAATGACATTTACAATAAATTTAAAAGACCAAAACCGTGCAAATTTTCACTTTTTAGAATTTAAAGTTTTATAAGGATAAATGTGTTACTAATAATCAGTTGAATTTAAATTTTGTAATTTTTTTATTTGCCTCCTTTGACATAATGCAATTTAAAATGATTTATATGATTTTAGTCTACAAACATATTTCTTAAGAGAAAGTAAATACAGTGGTCACTCATAAAAAAATTTTCCCATTCCCCTCTACAGATATATGCTTGACCCAACATTGAAATTTGTGATTGCTATTTAAAATAATCATCCACTAAATTGTATTTTATGCGATTAAGTGCTTTACTTTTATTTTTTTCAATTAACATGTTCAATTATTATGTTTTTCTTACCATTCAAATGCAATGGCATTTACAAAAAATTTAAAAGATCAAAACTGTGCAAATTTTCACCTTTTAGAATAAGGTCTTATAAGGATAAATTTGTTACTTATAATCACTTGAATTTAAATTTTGTAATTTTTTTATTTGTCTCCTTTGACATAATGCAATAGGAAATGATTTATATGATTTTAGTCTACAAACATATTTCTTATGGGAAAGTAAATATAGTGGACACTAATAAAAAGTTTTCTCATTCCCCTCTACAGATATATGCTTGATCCAACATTCAAATTTGTGATTTCTATTTGTAATATTCATTCACTAAATTGTATTTTTTACAATTAGGTTCTTTACTTGTATATTTTTTCAATTATCATGTTCAAATATTATGTTTTTCTTACCATTCAAATGCAATGGCATTTACATTAAATTTAAAAGGTCAAAACCTTGCAAATTTTCACTTTTTAGAATTTAAAGTTTTATAAGGATAAATGCGTTACTCATAATCAGTTGAATTTAAATTTTGTAATTTTTTTGTTTGTCCCCTTTGCCATAATGCAATTGCAAAATGATTCATATGATTTTAGTCTGCAAACATATTTCTTAATAAAAAATAAATGTAGGGACCACAAATAAAAAGTTTTACCATTCCCCTCAATAGATATATGTTGAACCCGCCATTGAAATTTTTGATTGCTATTTATATTATGTATCCACTAAATTGTATTTTATACAATTAAGTCCATTACATTTATTCTTTTTCAACTAACATGTTCAAATATTTTATTTTTCTATTACAATTAAGTCTATTACAATTGAATTTAAATTTTGTAATTTTTTTATTTGTATCCTTTGCCATAATGCAATTTAAAATGATTTATATGATTTTAGTCTACAAACATATTTCTTAAGAAAAAATAAATGCAATGGATACTAATAAAAACTTTTCTCATTCCCCTCTATAGATATATGTTTGACCTAATATTGAAATTTGTGATTGTTATTTAGAATATTTATCCACTAAATTGTATTTTATACAATTAGGTTCTTCACTTGTATTTTTTTTTCAATTAACATGTTCAAATACTATGTTTTTCTTATCATTCAAATGCAATGACATTTACAATAAATTTAAAAGTTCAAAATTTTGCAAATTTTCACCTTTTAGAATTTAAAGTCCTATAAGGCTGAATGTCTTACCAATAATCAGTTTAATTTAAATTTTGTAATTTTTTTATTTGTCTCCTTTGCCATAGTGTAATGGGAAATGATTTATATGATTTTAGTTTACAAACATATTTTTAAGGAAAAGTAAATGGAGTGGACATTACTCAAAAGTCTTCGCATTCCCCTTTATAGATATATGCTTGACCCAACATTAAAATTTGTGATTGCTATTTATAATATTCATCCACGAAATTTAAATTTTGTAATTTTTTTATTTCTCTCCTTTGCCATAGTGCAATTGGAAATAATTCATATAATTTTAGTCTACAAACATATTTCCTAAGAAAAAGTAAATGCAGGGGACACTGATAAAATGTTTTCCCATTCCCCTCTATAGATATATGCTTGACCCAATATTAAAATTTGTGATTGCTATTTATAAGATTCATTGACTAAATTGTATTTTATACAATTAAGTCCATTACTTATATTTTGTTTTTCAATTAACATGTTCAAATATTATCTTTTTCTTACCATTCAAATACAATGACATTTACAATAAATTTAAAAGAACAAAACTTTGCAAATTTTCACCTTTTATAATTTAAAGTCTTATAAGGAAAAACTTATCACTAATAATCAGTTGAATTGAAATTTTGTAATTTTTTTATTTGCCTCCTTTGGCACAGTGCAACTAGAAATAATTAATATGATTTTAATTTATAAACATATTTCTTAAGAAAAAGTAAATGGAGTGGACATTAATAAAAAGTCTTCCCATTCCCCTATATAGATATATGTTTGACCTAACATTAAAATTTGTGATTGCTATTTATAATATTCATCAACTAAATTGTATTATATACAATTGAGTCCATTACTTGTATTTTTTTTTCCATTAACATGTTCAACTATTATGTTTTTCTTACCATTCAAATGCAATGGTATTTACAATAAATTTAAAAATCAAAACATTGCAATTTTTCACCTTTTAGAATTTAAAGTCTTAAAAGGATAAGTGCATTACTAATAATCAATTGAATTTAAATTTTCTAATTTTTTTATTTGTCTCATTTGCCACAGTGCAATAAGAAATGATTTATATGATTTTAGTCTACAAACATATTTTTAAGAAAAATTGAATGCAGTTGACACTAATAACAAGTTTTCCCATTCCCCTCCACACATATATGCTTGACCCAACAATGAAATTTCTAATTGCCATTTATAATGTCCATCCACTAAATTGTATTTTAAACAATTAAGTCCGTTACTTCTATTTTTTTTCAATTAGCATGTCCAAATATTATGTTTTTCCCACCATTCAAATGCAATGACATTTACAATAAATTTAAAAATCAAAACTTTGCAATTTTTCACTTTTTAGAATTTAAAGTCTTATAAAGGTAAATGAATTACTAATAATCAATTGAATTTAAATCTTCTAAATTTTTTATTTGATTTTAGGCTACAAACATATTTCTCAAGAAAAATTAAATGCAGTGGACAATAATAAAAAGTTTTCCCATTCCCCTATATCCATATATGCTTAACCTAACATTGAAATTTGTGATTTCTATTTATAATATTCATCTACTAAATTGTATTTTATACAATTAAATCCATTACTTGTATTTTTTTTTTCAATTAACATGTTCAAATATTATGTTTTTCTTACCATTCAAATGCTATGGCATTTAAAATAAATTTAAAAATCAAAACATTGCAATTTTTCACTTTTTAGAATGTAAAGTCTTATAATGATAAATGCTTTATTAATAATTACTAATAATCAATTGAATTTCAATTTTGTAATTTTTTTATTTGTCTTCTTTGCCAAAGTGCAATTTGAAATGATTTATATGATTTTAGTCTGCAAACATATTTCTTAAGAAAAAGTAAATGGAGTGGACATTAATAGAAAGTCTTCCCATTCCTCTCTATAGATATATGCTTCACCCAACATTAAAATTTGTGATTGCTATTTATACAATTAAGTCCATTACTTGTATTTTTTTTCCATTAACATGTTCAACTATTATGTTTTTCTTACCATTCAAATGCAATGGCATTTACAATAAATTTAAAAATCAAAACATTGCAATTTTTCGCTTTTTAGAATTTAAAGTCTTATAAGGATAAATACATTACTAATAATCAATTGAATTTGAATTTTCTCATTTTTTTATTTGTCACCTTTGCCATAGTGCAATAAGAAATAATTTATACGATTTTAGTCTACAAACATATTTCTTAAGAAATAGTGAATGTAGTCGACACTAATGACAAGTTTTCCCATTCCCTTCTACTTATATATGCTTGGTCCAACATTGAAATTTGTGATTTCTATTTATAATATTCATCCACTACAATTAGGTCCATTAGTTGTATTTTTTTTTTTCAATTAACATGTTCAAATATTATGTTTTTCCTACCATTCAGAAGCAATGACATTTATAATAAATTAAAAAATCAAAACATAACTTTTTAGAATTTAAAGTCTTATAAGGATAAATGTATTGCTAATAATCAATTGAATTTAAATTTTCTAATTTTTTTATTCGTCCACTTTGCCACAGTGCAATAAGAAATGATTCATATGATTTTAGACCACAAACATATTTTTTAGGAAAAATTACATGCAGTGGACACTAATAAAATGTTTTCCCATTCCCCTCTACACCTATATGCTTAACGCGACATTGAAATTTGTGATTTCTATTTATAATATTCATCCGCTAAATTGTATTTTATACAATTAAGTCCATCACTTGTATTTTTTTTCAATTAACATGTTTAAATATTACGTTTTTCTTACCATTCAAATACTATGACATTTAAAATAAATTTCAAAATCAAAACATTGCAATTTTTCACTTTTTAGAATGTAAAGTCTTATAAGGATAAATGATTTACTAATAATCAATTGAATCTAAATTTTGTAATTTTTTTCTTTCTCTCCTTTGCCACAGTGCAATAAGAAATGATTTATATGATTTTAGTCTACAAACATATTTCTTAAGAAAAAGTGAATGCAGTCGACACTAATGACAACTTCTCCCATTTCCCTCTACATATATATGCTTGGCCCAATATTGAAATTTATGATTGTTATTTATAATATTCATCCACTAAATTGTATTTTATACAATTAAGTCCATTAGTTGTATTTTTCTTCAACTAACATGTTCAAATATTATGTTTTTTCTACCATTCAAATGCAATGGCATTCACGATAAATTTAAAAATCAAAACATTTCATTTTTTCATTTTTTAGAATTTAAAATCTTATTAGGATAAATGCATTACTAATAATCAATTGATTTTAAATTTTGTAATTCTTTTTTTTGTCTTCTTTACCCCAGTGCAATTTGAAATCATTTATATGATTTCAGTCTACAAACATATTTCTTAAGAAAAAGTAAATGCCATAAACACTAATAAAAGGTCTTCCCATTCCCCTCTACAGATATATGCTTGACTTAACATTGAAATTTGTGATCACTATTTATAATATTCATCCACTAAATTGTATTTTATACAATTAAGTGCATTACTTGTATTTTGTTTTTCAATTAATATGTTCAAATATTACCTTTTTCTTACCATTCAAATGCAATGGCATTTAAAATAAATTCAAAAATCAAAACTTTGCAAATGTTCACTTTTTAGAATGTAAAGTCTTATAAGGATAAATGATTTACTAATAATTAACTAAATCTAAATTTTGTAATTTTTTTTCTTTCTCTCCTTTGCCACAGTGAATAAGAAATGACTTATATGATTTTAGTCTACAAACATATTTCTTAAGAAAAAGTGAATGTAGTCGATACTAATAACAAGTTTTCCCATTCCCCTCTACACATATATGCTTGACTCGACAATGAAATTTGTGATTATTATTTATACAAAATTTTGTGATTACAAAATTTCAATTCAATTGATTATTAGTGACAAATTTTTCTTTATAAGACTTTAAATTCTAAAAAGTGAAAATTTGCAAAGTGTTGTTCTTTGAAATTTATTGTAAATGCCATTGCATTTAAATGGTAAGAAAAAGATAATATTTGAACATGTTAATTGAAAAAAAAATACAAATAATACACCTAATTGTATAAAATACAATTTAGTGGATTAATATTATAAATAGCGATCACAAATTTCAATGTTAAGTCAAGCATATATCTATAAAGGTGAATGAGAAGACCTTTTATTAGTGTCTATGGCATTAATTGTTTCTCAAGAAATATTTTTGTAAACTAAAATCATATAAATGATTTCAAATAGCATTATGGCAAAGAAGATAAGAAAAAGGATTATAAAATTTAAATTCAATTGATTATTAGTAATGCATTTATCCTAATAAGATTTTAAATTCTAAAAAGTGAAAACTTGCAATGTTTTGGATTTCAAATTTATTGTAAATGTCATTGCATTTGAATGTTAGGAAAAACATAATATTTGAACATGTTAATTGGAAAAAAAAATACAAGTAATGGACATAATTGTATAAAATACAATTTAGTGGATGAATATTATCAATAGCAATCACAAATTTTAAAGTTGGGTCAAGCATATATCTGTAGAGGGGAATGGGAAGACTTTTTATTAATGTCCACTCTATTAACTTCTTCTTAAGAAATATGTTTGTAGACTAAAATCATATAAATCATTTCAAATTGTATTGTGACAAAGAAGACAAAGAAAAGAATTACAAAATTTAAATTCAATTGATTATTAATATTGCATTTATCCTGATAAGATTTCAAATTCTAAAAAGTGAAAAATTGCAATGTTTTGATTTTTAAATTTATTGTAACTGTCGTTGCATTTTAATGGTAGGAAAAATATAATATTTGAACATGTTAATTGAAAAAAAATATGAGCAATAGACTTAATTTTATAAAATACAATTTAGTGGATGAACATTATAAATAATAATTAAAAATTTCATTGTTGGGTCAAGCAAATATCTATATAGGGAAATGGGAAAACTTTTTATTAGTATCCACTGCATTTACTTTTTCTTAAGAAATATGTTTGTAAACTAAAATCATATTAATCATTTCCAATTGCACTATGGCAAAGGAGCGAAATAAAAAAATTAGAAAATTTAAATTTAATTGATTATTAGTAACGCATTTATCCTTATAAAACTTTAAATTCTAAAAAGTGAAAAATTCCAATGTTTTGATTTTTAAATTTATTGTAAATGCCATTGCATTTGAATGGTAGGAAAAACATAATATTTGAACATCTTAATTGAAAAAAAATACAAGCAATGGACTTAATTGTATAAAGTATAATTTAGCGGATGAATATTATAAATAACAATCACAAATTTTAATGTTGGGTCAAGCATATATCTGTAGAGAGAAATGGGAAGACTTTTTATTAATGTCCACTCTATTTACTTTTTCTTAAGAGATATGTTTGTAGACTAAAATCATATAAATCATTTCCAGTTGCACTATGGCAAAGGAAACAAATCAAAAAAAATTACAAAATTTAAATTAAACTTATTATTAGTAACTCATTCATCCTTATAAGGTTTTAAATTCTAAAAAGTGAAAATTTGGAACTTTTAAATTTATTCTAAATGTCATTGCATTTGAACGGTAAGAAAAACATAATATTTGAACATGTTAATTAAAAAAATAAAATACAAGTAATGGACATAATTGTATAAAATAATATTTAGTGGATAAAATACAATTTAACGAATGAATATTATAAATAGCAATCAGAAATTTTAATGTTGAGTCAAGCATATATCTGTAGAGAGGAATGGGAAGACTTTTTTTTAATATTCATCCGCTTTTTAATCACCTTCTTCTCCTTCTTCTGTTCAGTCGTAGCCCTTTATTGGCTAACTTTCTTTTCTTCATTTTTGTTTGCAACCCTAGGTAGCTTCTTCAAATCTTCTTTATTTTCAGCCTTCATTGTTCCTGGTTGATCAGTCTTTTCTTTTTGAGACTTAACCTTCTCTTTCAACTTCTGTGGCAAAGTCTTGTTATCTTTAGGCAGTGCAGCATCAGATTGCTGCACTTTCTCTTCATTCTTCTTTTCTCTTGCAAAGCTTGTTTCTCCTATCACTTCAAACTTCCACAAGTTCTCTTCACTCCTTTTGAGTTGTTGTTGAAGTCTTAGCAACTTTATCTCTATTTCTTCAATTGTTGAAGTCCTTGAGCCAAGCTCCATAGTAAGGTCTTCACATATTTTGATCTGTTCTTCAAATCTTCTCTTCAAGTCAATATGTTCAGCCCATATTTCATCCTTTTGACTTTCTGCTTCCTCAATCTTTGCTTCAACATGTTTTATATGGGCCTCCAACCTTCTTATGGTACTACCCCTTCTGATTATCTCCCTTGAAGTTGCTTCTAACTCAACTTCAAGATATGGTTCTTCTTCATCAATCTCCTCTTCCTCTTTAGAGGTTGAACTACCACATCGAGCTGATGCCATAAAGGCATGCTCATCTGATGAGTCTACATCTTCCTTCTCATCGGCTTCTTTTGTCTGACTCACATAACTCTTAAATGAGCCTCTGTGGGTTAACAGTCTTCTTGTTGGACTTCTTTGACTTGAATGATAGTCTTCTCCATTTTGAATTCTACTCATCATCACCATCCTCATCTTCATCATCAAGTTTCACTTTGCAATGAGAAGCAAAGTGTCCAGTCTGTCCACAACGATAACATCTCAAGGACAACTGTCCTTTTCCCTTCTTAGACCCCTTTTTGAACTTCCTTGTGAAGTATGCCAACACTTCACCTTCACTTTCTTCCTCATCATCATCACCATCCTCACTGGATGATTCTTCCTCTTCTTTTATCTTCAAGTGTTTCATAGCTTTGAAAGCTGCCTCCTTTGATACCTTTGACGTTGAGGAGCTCTTAGTTGACTTTATTCTCATCTCATATGCAATGAGATTGCACTGGAGATCATGTAGAGACATAGAATTGAGATCTCTACTCTCCTCTATGGCAGCTACCTTTGAGGCAAACCTCTTAGGTAGAATTCTCAGAATTTTCTTCACAATAGATGAGTCCTTCTTGTTCTTCCCATGACTTCTAAGATCATTTACAATATCAATAACCCTAGTGAAGAACTTTTGGGCTGTCTCATTTTTTTGCATTATGAGATTCATATCTTTTGTTGAAAACTTGAAGCTTGGCCTCCTTCATTCTGCCATCACCTTCATAGACTTTCTGCAATCTGTCCCATATCTCCGTGGCAGATTTGCAGTCCATAACTTTAGCATATTCAGCGTCTGTCAATGCTGAAATGATGACATTGTCAATGCCGAAATGATGACATTTGAGGCCTTCCCCTTTATCTCAAACTGTCTTAATTCCTCTGGGGTTGGATCTTTACCTTCTTCTGGAGGCTCAAAACCCTCTTGTACAGATTTCACCACGTTCATGCCCATGGTTGCAAATACCACCTGCATTCTCACTCTCCACATATGGTAGTTGTTTCCGTTGAAGATTGGAACCTTCTTGTTGTAAGTAGTGCTAGTGCTAGTACCAGCATCCATTTCTTAGTATGCTGAACAAGTTAAAACTTCTGGAGCTCTTCAAACTAGTACACCAAGCTGTTAAGCTTTATCCTGGTGAACTTGTACTCTGATACCAATTAAAGTTCCCAACTTCACCCTAGGATCTACTAGTTTGTGATATTGAGAGGGGGGTGAATCAATATCACCACAATTCGCAATTCGCAGGTAAGTGAACAACTTCAATCTCTTCTTAAAAGCGAACTCTTTCTTAGATTCGACTAAGGTAGATCTATTACTACCTACTAATCATAATAGTCCCCAAAATCACCTTTCAGACACCTTGCCTAATAGACAATTCGGATGTTCTTATTTAGGTCTTTGTTAGGTTATGGATTGGCTGATACTTTAGCTACGTTCACAACTCAATTCAAAACACAGAACGTAAAGTAGATTAAGGACACACGAGATTTACGTGGTTCCGTCAACGTGACGTACATCCACGGTGGTAGGGGCTCTCTCTTACCGAGACTATCCATTATACTTGAGAATTCCAGTTACAATGGATGTCTTAATCTTCTGCTCCTTTCACTATTGCAATTACTAAGTAAGTACAATACAAAGAGTGTCACTTACTGTGTCTACCCTTCTTCTAGTTTGTCTTGCATCTGTTGAATTGAAAGGCTGCTCCACTGCCGCTTAGAAGTTCACCACAACACTCTTTAACCTCTCTTGAAGAAATCTGGAAATACGTTGAGTTCTTTCCGATGCTTCGCCAAATTCCTTCTCTAGGTTGTCTCACACAGCTCCTGCTTTCACTGTCTCACGGTCTCACCTGTCTCCTATTTCACGGTCTTACTATTTCATGGCCTGTCCTCACGCTTCTGGTCTGTCACGCTGTTGCACGTTCTGGTCTCACGCTGTCTCCTGACATACACCCACGCTTCTAGTCTGCCATTTCACATCTCTTGGCCTGCCTCACGCTACTGGTTTTTCTGGTTCACGTCTCTCGGCCTGCCTCACACTATTGGTTTTTCTGGTTCACATCTCTTGGCCTGCCTCACGCTTCTGGTCTACTGTCTTCTCTTCCGGGTGGTCTCATGGATACCAGGTTTGCTGTATTCTCTTCTGGGTGATCTAACAGATACCAGGTCTGCTGTCTTCTCTTCCGGGTGGTCTGTTTCTTATTTCTCCTCTTGCTGGTTGTGCGTTTCAGGTTTGCTTGCAGGACATGTTTCTGGTTTCCTTGCAGGACGTGTTTTTGGTTTCCTTGCAGGAGGTCATACGTTCTAGTTTGCTCTCCCGATGGTGACATTTCTGGTTCGCTTTCCCAGTGGTGTTGTTTCTGATCTCTTGCCGTTCTGCTCTCTTTTCGGCCATCTCCTCTCAACCTCTGTTCTTTGTTTAGCCCCCCTTTCAGCCGTCTCCTTTTTTTCTCCTTTTTTTTGCCGACAATGGGTTTCCCTTTTGGTATATTATTTTCTCTTCTTTTTGGCCGGTTGTTGTAGGGTTGCTGTTTATTCAATTTTGTTGGCCCCTCTTTTTTGTTTTGTCTTCCAAGGCCTTTATATACTCTCTTCCATGAAACCCTAATAGGGCTTACGTGGTAGATTTATGTTATTGCCCTTATGCGGTAGATTTACTTTCTTGCCCTTCCATGTGGCTTTACTTTCTTGCACACTTAACCCTAGTTGACAACAATTACAACCCATACAAGGTTGTGGGAACAACAATCTCCCCCTTTGTAATTGTTGGCGACACTCACAACAAAAACCATTATGCAGCAATCCTTCATAATTTTCTTAGAGTAATAATCGAAAAGCAGATGGATTACAACTCCCCCTAAATTGTATTTTATACAATTAAGTCCATTACTTGTATTCTTTTTCAATTAACATGTTCAAATATTATGTTTTTCTTACCATTCAAAAGCAATGGCATTTCTAATAAATTTAAAAGATCAACACTTTGCAAATTTTCACTTTTTAGAATTTAAAGTCTTATAAGGATAAGTGTGTTACTAATAATTAATTGAATTTAAATTTTGTAATTTTTTTATTTGTCTCCTTTGCCATAGTGTAATTGGAAATGATTTATATGATTTTAGTCTACAAACATATTTCTTGAGAAAAAGTAAATGCAATGGACATAAATAAAAAGTTTTCCTATTCCTCCCTACAAATATATGCTTGGTCCAACACTGAAATTAATGATTGCTATTTATAATATTAATTAACTAAATTGTATTTTATATAATTAAGTCTATTACTTATATTTCTTTTCAATTAACATGTTCAAATATTGTGTTTTTCTTACCATTCAAATGCAATGACATTTACAATAAATTTAAAAGATCAAAACTTTTGCAAATTTTCACTTTTTTGAATTTAAAATCTTATAAGGATAAATTCGTTACTAATAATCAGTTCAATTTAAAATTTGAAATTTTTTTAGTTGTCTCCTTTGCCACAGTGCAATTTCAAATGATTTATATAATTTTAGTGTACAAACATATTTTTTTAGAAAAAGTAAATGCAGTGGACACTAATAAAATGTTTTCCCATTCCCCTCTATAGATATATGCTTGACCCAACATTGAAATTTGTCATTGCTATTTATAATGTCCATCCACTAAATTGTATTTTATACAAGTAAGTCCATTACTTGAATATTTCTTCAATTAACATGTCCTAATATTATGTTTTTTCTACCAATCAAATGCAATGGAATTAACAAGAAATTTAAAAATCAAAACATTGCAATTTCTCACTTTTTAGAATTTAAAGTCTTATAAGGATAAATGCATTACAAATAATCACTTGAATTTAAATTTTCCAATTTTTTTATTTGTCTCCTTTGCCACATTGCAATTAGAAATGATTTATATAATTTTAGTTTACGAACATATTTCTTAAGAAAAAGTAAATGTAGTGGACACTAATAAAAAGTTTTCTCATTCCCCTTTATAGATATATGCTTGACCCAACATAAAAATTTGTGATTTTTATTTATAATATTCATCCACTAAAATATATTTTATACAATTAAGTGCATTACTTGTATTTTTTTTCAATTAACATTTTCAAATATTACCTTTTTCTTACAATTCAAATGCAATGACATTTACAATAAATTTAAAAGATCAAAACCTTGCAAATTTTCACTTTTTAGAATTTAAAATCTTATAAGGATAAATTCGTTATTAATAATTAGTTTAATTTAAAATTTGCACTTTTTTTATTTGTCTCCTTTGCCATAGTGCAATTGAAAATGATTTATATGATTTTAATGTACTAACATATTTCTTAAGAAAAAGTGAATGGAGTTGACACTCATAAAAACTTTTCTCATTTCCCTCTACAAATATATGCTTGACCCAACAATGAAATTTGTGCTTGCTATTTATAATATTCATCCACTAAATTGTATTTTATACAATTAAGTCTATTGTATTTTTTTTCAATTAACATATTCAAATATTATGTTTTGCTTACCATTCAAATGCAATGGCATTTAAAATAAATTTAAATATCAAAATATTGGAAGTTTTCACTCTTTGGAATCTAAAGTCTTATAAGGATAAATGTTTTACTAATAATCAATTGCATTTAAATTTTGTAAGTTTTTATTTGTCTCCTTTGCCAAAATGCAATTTGAAATGATTTATATAATTTTAGTCTGCGAACATATTTCTTCAGAAAAAGTAAATGCAGTGGACACTAATAAAAAGTTTTCTCATTCCTCGCTATAGATATATGCTTGACTCAACATTGAAATTTGTGATTGTTATTTATAATGTCCATCCATTAAATTGTATTTTATACAATTAAGTTCGTTACTAGAAATTTTCTTCAATTAACGTGTTCAAATATTATATTTTTCCTATCATTCAAATGCATTGACATTTACAATATATTTAAAAATCAAAACATTGCAATTTTTCACTTTTTAGAATTTAAAGTCTTATAAGGATAAATGCATTACGAATAATCAATTGAATTTAAATTTTCTAATTTTTTTATTTGTCTCCTTTGCCACAGTGCAATTAGAAATAATTTATATGATTTTATCCTACAAACATATTTCTTAAGAAATATTTAATGCAATGGACACTAATAAAAAGTTTTCCCATTCCCCTCTACAGATATATGCTTGACCTAATATTGAAATTTGTAATTGCTATTTATAATATTCATCCACTAAATTGTATTTTATATAATTAAGTCCATTACTTGTATTTTTTTTCAATTAACATGTTCAAATATTCTATTTTTTTTTACCATTCAAATACAATGGCATTTATAATAAATTTAAAAGATCCAAACTTTGCAAATTTTCACTTTTTAGAATTTAAAATCTTATAAGGATAAATTTGTTACTACAAATCAGTTTAATTTAAATTTTGTAATTTTTTTATTTGTCTCCTTTGCCATAGTGCAATTGGAAATGATTTATATGATTTTAGTCTACAAACATATTTCTTAAGAAAAAGTGAATGCAGTCGACACTGATAAAAAGTTTTCTCATTCCCCTCTACAAATATATGCTTGTCACGACATTGAAATTTGTGATTGCTATTTATAATATCCATCCACTAAATTGTATTTTACACAATTAAGTCTATTACTTGTATTTTTTCTCCATTAACATGTTCAAATATTATGTTTTTCTTACCATTCAAATGCAATGGCATTTTCAATAAATTTAAAAGATCAAAACTTTGCAAATTTTCACTTTTTAAAATTTAAAATCTTACAAGGATAAATCTGTTACTAATAATCAATTGAATTTAAATTTTCTAATTTTTTTTATTTTTCTTGTTTGCCATAGTGCAATTGGAAATGATTTGTATGATTTTAATCTACAAACATATTTCATAAGAAAAAAGAGAATGCAATCGACACTAATAAAAAGTTTTCCCATTCCACTCTACAAATATATGCTTGACCCAACATTGAAATTTGTGATTGCTATTTATAATATTCATCCACTAAATTGTATTTTATACAATTAAGTCCATTGCATGTATTTTTTTCGATTAACATGTTTAAATATTATGTTTTTCTTACCATTCAAATGCAATGACATTTACAATAAATTTAAATGATAATAAGGATAAATTTAAAGTCTTATAAGGATAAATTTGTTACTAAGAATCAGTTTAATTTAAATTTCAGAATTTTTTTATTTGTCTCTTTTGCCATAGTGCAATTGAAAATGATTTATATGATTTTAGTCTATGAACATATTTCTTAAGAAAAATTAAATGCAGTGGACACAACATTGAAATTTGCGATTACTATTTATAATATTCATCTACTAAATTGTATTTTACACAATTAAGTCCATTACTTTTATATTTTTTCAACTAACATGTTGAATGTTGAAATATTATGTTTTTCTTACCATTCAAATGCAATAGCATTTAAAATAAATTTAAAAATAAAAACATTTGCAATTTGAAATGATTTATATGATTTTAGTCTATAAAGATATTTCTTAAGAAAAAGTAAATGTAGTGGACACTAATAAAAAGTTTTCCCATTCCTCTCTATAGATATATGCTTGACCCAACATTGAAATTTATGATTATTATTTATAATATTCATCCACTAAATTTTTATTTTTTACAATTATGTTGATTACTTGTATTTTTTTTAATTAACTTGTTCAAATAGTATGTTTTTCTTCCCATTCTAATGTAATCTCATTTAAAATAAATTTAAAAGATCAAAACTTTGCATATTGGAAATGATTTATATGATTTTAGTTTACAAACATATTTCTTAAGAAAAATTAAATGCAATGGACATTAATAAAAAGTTTTCTCATTCCCCTCTACAGATATATGCTTGACCCAACATTGAAATTTGTAATTCCTATTTATAATATTTATCCACTAAATTGTATTTTGTACAATTAAGTCCATTACTTGTATTTTTTTTCAACTAACATGTTCAAATATTGTGTTTTTCCTGCCATTCAAATGCAATGGCTTTTACAATAAATTTAAAAATCAAAACATTGTTATTTTTGACATTTTACAATTTAAACTCTTATAAGAATAAATACATTACTAATAATCAATTGAATGCAAATTTTATAATTTTTTTATCTGTCTCTTTTGCCTCAGTGCAATTTGAAATGATTTATATAATTTTAGTTTACGAACATATTTCTTTAGAAAAAGTAAATGCAGTGGATACTAATAAAAAGTTTTCCCATTGCCCTCTAGGGATATATGTTTCACCCAATATTGAAATTTGTGGTTGCTATTTATAATGTCCATCCACTAAATTGTATTTTATATAATTAAGTCCATTACTTGTATCTTTTTTCAATTAACATGTTCAAATATTTTGTTTTTCTTACCATTCAAATGCAATGGCATTTACAATAAATTTAAATGATCAAAACCTTGCAAAATTTCACTTTTTTTCAATTTAAAATCTTATAAGGATAAATTCGTTACTAATAATCAGTTTAATTTAAATTTTGTAATTTTTTTATTTGCTTCCTTTGACATAGTACAAATGGAAAAGATTTATATGATTTTAGTCTACAAACAGATTTCTTAAGAAAAGTTAAATGCAGTGGACACTGATATAAAGTTTTCCTATTCCCCCCTAGAGATATATGCTTGACCCAACATTGAAATTTGTAATTGCTATTTATAATATTCATCTGTTAAATTGTATTTTAAACAATTTAGTCGATTGCTTGTATTTTTTTTCAATTAACATATTCAAATATTGTGTTTTTCCTACCATTCAAATGTAATGGATTTTACAATAAATTTAAAAATCAAAACATTGTTATTTTTGACATTTTACAATTAAAACTCTTAAAAGGATAAATGCATTTCTAATAATCAATTGAATGTAAATTTTGTAATTTTTTTATCTATCTCCTTTACTACAGTGCAATTTGAAATGATTTATATAATTTTAGTCAACAAACATATTTCTTTAGAAAAAGTAAATGCAGTGGACACTAATAAAAAGTTTTCCAATTCCCCTCTAGAGATATATGCTTGACCCACCAATCAAATTTGTAATTGTTATTTATAATGTCCATCAACTAAATTGTATTTTATACAATTAAGTCCATTACTCTTTTTTTTTTTTTCAATTAACATGTTCAAATATTATGTTTTTCCTACCATTCAAATGCAATGGCATTTACAATAAATTTAAAAATCAAAACATTGCAATTTTTCATTTTTTAGAATTTAAAGTCTTATAAGGATAAATGTTTTACTAATAATCAATTGAATTCAAATTTTCTAATTTTTTTATTTGTCACCTTTCCCAAAGCACAATTAGAAATGATTTATATGATTTCAGTTTACAAACATATTTCTTAAGAAAAATCAGTGGACACCAAGAAAAAGTTTTCCCATTCCCCTCTACAGATATATGCATGACCCAACATTGATATTTGTGATTGCTATTTATAATATTCATCCACTAAATTGTATTTCATACAATTAAGACCATTACTTGTTTTTTTTTTCAATTAACATGTTAAAATATTAAGCTTTTCCAACCATTCAAATGCAATGTCATTTATAATAAATTTAAAAATCAAAACATTGGAATTTTTTACTTTTTAGAATTTAAAGTCTTCTAAGGATAAATGCATTTCTAATAATCAATTGAATTTAAATTTTCTAATTTTTTTATTTATCCCCTTTGCCACAATGCAATTTGAAATGATTTATATGATTTTAGACTATGAACATATTTCTTAAGAAAATGTAAATGCAATGGACACTAATAAAAAGTTTTCCCATTCCACTTTATAGATATACGCTTTATCCAAAATTGAAATTTCTAATTGATATTTATAATATTCATCCACTAAATTGAATTTTGTACAATTAAGTCTATTATTTGTATTTTTTTCAATTAACATGTTCAAGTTTTCTATTTTTCTTACCATTCAAATGCAACGGCATTTACAATAAATTTAAAAGATAAAAACTTTGCAAATTTTCACATTTTAGAATTTCAAGTCTTATAAAGATAAATGTGTTACTAATAATCAATTGAATTTGAATTTTGGAATTTTTATATTTGTCTCCTTTACCATAGTGCAATTGGAAATGATTTATATGATTTTAGTCTAGAAACATATTTCTTAAGAAGAAGTAAATCTAGTGGACACTAATAAAAAGTTTTCCAATTCCCCTCTACAAATATATGCTTGACCTAACATTGAAATTTGTGATTGCTATTTATAATATTCATCCACTAAATTGTATTTTATACAATTAAATCCATTACTTGTATTCTTTTTCAATTAACATGTTCAAATTTTCTGTTTTTCTTACCATTCAAATGCAATGGTATTTACACTAAATTTAAAAGATCAAAACATTGCAATTTTTCACTTTTTAGAATTTAAAGTCTTGTAAGGATAAATGCATTACTAATAATCCATTGAATTGAAATTTTGTAATTTTCTTTTTTGTCTCCATTGCTAGAGTGCAATTTGAAATGATTTATATGATTTTAATCTACAAACATATTTCTTAAGAAAAAGTAAATGCAGTGGATACTAATAAAAAGTTTTCATATTCCCCTCTATAGATATATGATTGACCCAATATTGAAATTTGTGATTGTTATTTATAATGTTCATCCACTAAATTGTATTTTATACAACTAAGTCCATTACTTGTATTTTTTTTCAAGTAACATATTCAAATATTATATTTTTCTTACCATTCAAATGCAATGACATTTAAAATAAATTTAAAAATCAAAATATTGCAACTTTTCACTTTTTAGAATTTAGTGTCTTATAAGGATAAATGGTTTACTAATAAGCACTTGAATTTAAATTTTGTAATTTTTTTCCTGGTCTCCTTTGCCACAGTGCAATTGGAAATGATCTATAAGATTTTAGTCTTTAAACATATTTCTTAAGAAAAAGTAAATGCAGTGCACACTAATAAAATGTTTTCCCATTTCCCTCTATAGATATATGCTTGACCCAACACTGAAATTTGTGATTGCTATTAATAACATTCATCCACTAAATCAAATCTAAAGTCTAATAAGGATAAATGCATTACAAATAATCAATTGAAATTAAAATTTTGTGATTTTTTTATTTGTCGCCTCTGCCAGAGTGCAATTAGAAATGATTTATATGATTTTATTCTACCAACAAATTTCTTAATAAAAAGTAAATGCAGTGGACACTGATAAAAAGTTTTCCTATTCCCCTTTACAGATATATATGCTTGACCCAACGTTGAAATTTGTGATTGCTATTTATAATATTCATCCACTAAATTGTATTTTATACAATTAAGTCCATTACTTGTATTTTTTTTCAATCAACATGTTCAAATATTATGTTTTTCTGACCATTCAAATGCAATAGCATTTACAATAAATTTAAAAGATCAAAACATTGCAAATTTTCACTTTTTAGAATTTAAAATCTTATAAGGACAAATGCGTTACTAATAACCATTTGAATTTAAATTTTGTAATTTTTTTATTTGTCTCCTTTGCCATAGTGCAATTGGAAATGATTTATATGATTTTAGTCTACCAACAAATTTTCTTAATAAAAAGTAAATGCAGTGGACACTAATAAAAAGTTTTCCTATTCCCCTCTACAGATATATATACTTGACCCAACATTGAAAATTGTGATTGTTATTTGTAATATTCAACCACTAAATTGTATTTTATATAATTAAATCCATCATATGTATTTTTTTTCAATTAACATGTTCAAATTTTCTATTTTTCTTACCATTCAAATGCAATGTCATTTACAATAAATTCAAAAGATCTAAACATTCCAATTTTTAACTTTTTAGAATTTAAAGTCTTATATGGATAAATACGTTACTAATAACCATTTGAATTTAAATTTTGGAATTCTTTTATGTGTCTCCTTTGCCATAGTGCAATTGGAAATGATTTATAAGATTTTAGTCTACAAACATATTTCTTAAGAAAAAGTAAAGTGCACACTGATAAAATGCTTTTCCATTTCCCTCTATAGATATATGGTTGACCCAACATTGAAATTTGTGATTGCTATTAATAACATTCATCCATTAAATTGTATTTTATACAATTAAGTCCATTACTTGTATTTTTTTCAATGAACATGTTCAAATATTATGTTTTTCTTACCATTCAAATGCAATGCCATTTAAAATAAATTTAAAAGATCAAAACTTTGCAAAGTTTCACTTTTTAGCTTTTAAAGTCTTATAAGGATAAATTCTCTACTAATAATCAGTTTAATTTAAATTCTGCATTTTTTTTTTATTTCTCTCATTTGTCATAGTGTAATTTGAAATGATTTATATGATTTTAGTCTACAAACGTATTTCTTAAGAAAAAGTGAAAGCAGTCAACACTAATAAAAAGTTTTCTCATTCCCCTCTACAAATATATGTTGACCCAACATTGAAAATTGTGATTGTTATTTGTAATATTCATCTACTAAATTGTATTTTATAAAATTAAATCCATCACATGTATTTTTTTTTCAATTAACATGTTCAAATTTTCTGTTTTTCTTACCATTCAAATGCAATGCCATTTACAATAAATTTAAAAGATCAAAACATTCCAATTTTCAACTTTTTAGAATTTAAAATCTTACCAAGATAAATGCATTACTAATAATCAATTGAATTTAAATTTTGTAATTTTTTTATTTATCTCCTTTGCCATAGTGCAATTTGAAATGATTTATATGATTTTAGTCTTGGAACATATTTCTTAAGAAAAAGTAAATGCAATGGACATTAATAAAAAGTTTTCCCATTCTCATCTATAGATATATTATTGACCCAACATTGAAATTTGTGATTGCTATTTATAATGTGTGTCCACTACATTGTATTTTATACAATTAAGTCCATTACTTGTATTTTGTTTTTCAATTAACATGTTCAAATATTATATTTTTCTTACCATTCAAATACAATGACATTTAAAATAAATTTTAAAATCAAAACATTGCAATTTTTCACTTTTTAGAATTTAAAGTCTTATAAGGATACATACTTTACAAATAAGCACTTGAATTTAAATTTTGTAATTTTTTTCTTGGTCCCCTTTGCCAGAGTGCAATTTAAAAAGATTTATAAGATTTTAGTTTACAAACATATTTCTTAGGAAAAAGTAAATGCAGTGGACAGTAATAAAAACTATTTCTATTCCCCTCTACAGATATATGCTTGACCTTACATTAAAATCTATGATTCCTATTTATAATATTCATCCACTAAATTGTATTTTATACAGTTAAGTCCATTAATTGTATTTTTTTTCAATTAACGTGTTCAAATATTATATTTTTCTGATCATTCAAATGCAATAGCATTTACAATAAATTTAAAAGATCAAAATATTGCAAATTTTCACTTTTTAGAATTTAAAGTCTTATAAGGATAAATGCGTTACTAATAGCCATTTGAATTTAAATTTTGGAATTTTTTTATTTGTCTCCTTTGCCATAGTGCAATTGGAAATGATTTATATGATTTTAGTCTACAAACATATTTCTTAAGAAAATGTAAATGCAGTGCACACTGATAAAAAGTTTTCCCATGTCCCTCTATAAATATATGGTTGACCCAATTTTGAAATTCATCCACTAAATTGTATTTTATACAATTAAGTCTGTTACTTGTATTTTTTTCAATGAGCATGTGCAAATATTATGTTTTTCTTACCATTCAAATGCAATGGCATTTAAAATAAATTTAAAAGATCAAAACTTTGCAAGTTTTCCCTTTTTAGATTTTAAAGTCTTATAAGGATAAATTCGTTACTAATAATTAGTTTAATTTAAATTATGTATTTTTTTTTATTTGGCTCGTTTACCATAGTGCAATTGGAAATGATTTATATGATTTTAGTCTACAAGCGTATTTCTTAAGAAATAGTGAATGTAGTTGACACTAATAAAAAATTTTCGCATTCCCCTCTACAGATATATGTTGACTTAACATTGAAAATTGTGATTGTTATTTGTAATATTCATCCACTAAATTGTATTTTATACAATTACATCCATCACATGTATTTTTTTTCAATTAACATGTTCAAATTTTCTATTTTTCTTACCATTCAAATACAATGGCATTGACAATAAATTTAAAAGATCAAAACATTGCATGTTTTCCCATTTTATAATTGAAAGTCTGATGAGGATAAATGCATTACTAATAATCAATTAAATTTAAATTTTGTAATTTTTTTATTCGTTGCCTTTGCCATAGTGCAATTGGAAATGATTTATATGATTTTAGTCTACCAACAAATTTCTTAATAAAAAGTAACTGTAATGGACACTGATAAAAGGTTTTCCCATTCCCCTCTGCAGATATATATGGTTGACCCAACGTTAAAATTTGTGATTGCTATTTATAATATTCATCCACTAAATTGTATTTTATATAATTAAGTCCATTACTTGTATTTTTTTTTCAATTAACATGTTCAAATATTATGTTTTTCTTACCATTTAAATGCAATAACATTTACAATAAATTTAAAAGATCAAAACATTGCAAATTTTCACTTTTAGAATTTAAAGTCTTATAAGGATAAATGCATTACTAATAATCAGTTCAATTTAAATTTTGTAATTTTTTTATTTGTCTCCTTTGCCATAATGCAATTGGAAAAGATTTATATGATTTCAGTGTACAAACATATTTCTTAAGAAAAAGCAAATGCAGTGGACACTAATAAAAAGTTTAACCATCTTCCCCTACAGATATATGTTTCACCCAACATTGAAATTTGTGATTGCTATTTAAAATATTCATCAACTAAATTGTATTTTATACAATTAAGTCCATTACTCGTACTGTTTTCAATTAACATGTTCAAATATTATGTTTTTCTTACCATTCAAATGTAATGACATTTACAATAAATTTAAAAGATCAAAACTTTGCAAATTTTCATTTTTTAGATTTTAAAGTCTTATAAGGATAAATTCGCTACTAATAATCAGTGTAATTTAAATTTTGTATTTTTTTTTTATTTGTCTCCTTTGCCATAGTACAATTGCCATAAGAAAAAGTGAATGCAGTCCACACTAATTAAAAGTTTCCCCATTCCCCTCTACAAATATATGCTTGACCCAACATTGAAATTTGTGATTGCTATTTAAAATATTCATCAACTAAATTGTATTTTATACAATTAAGTCCATTACTTGTATTTTTTTCAATTAACATGTTCAAATACTATGTTTTTCTTACCATTCAAATGCAATGACATTTACAATAAATTTAAAAATCAAAACATTGCAATTTTTCACTTTTTAGAATTTAAAGTCTTATAATGATAAATGCGTTTCTAATAATCAATTGATTTTAAATTTTGTAATTTTTTTATTTGTCTCCTTTGCCATAGTGCAAATTGAAATGATTTATATGACTTTAGTCTACAAACATATTTCTTAAGAAAAAGTAAATATAGTGGACACTAATAAAAAGCTTTCTCATTCCGCTCTACAGATAAATGCCTGACCCAACAATAAAATTTGTGATTGCTATTTATAATATTCATCCACTAAATTGTATTTTATACAATTAAGTCCATTACTAGTATTTTTGTTTCAATTAACACGTTGAAATATTATGTCTTTCTTACCATTCAAATGCAATGACATTTACAATAAATATAAAGGATTAAAACTACGCAAATTTTCATTTTTAGAATTTAAAGTGTTATAAGGATAAATGTGTTACTAAGAATCAATTGAATGCAAATTTTGTAATTTTTTTATTTGTCTTTTTTGCCATAATGCAATTTGAAATGATTTATATGATTTTAGTCTACAAACATATTTCTTAAGAAAAAGTAAATGCAGTGGACACAGATAAAATGCTTTCCCATTCCCCTCTACAGGTATATACTTGACCTAAAATTGAAATTTGTGATTGCTATTTATAATATTCATCCACTAAATTGTATTTTATACAATTAAGACCATTGCTAGTATTTTTTTGTTTTTCAATTAACATGTTTAAATATTATGTCTATCTTACCATTCAAATGCAGTGGCATTTACAATAAATATAAAAGATAAAAAATTTGCAAATTTTCACTTTTGTGATTGCTATTTATAATATTCAACCACAAAATTGTATTTTATACAATTAAGTCCATTACTTATATTTTTTGTCAATTAATATGTTCAAATATTATATTTTTCTTACCATTCAAATGTAATGACATTTATAATAAATTTAAAAATCAAAATATTGAAAATTTTTACTTTTTAGAATTTAAAATTTTATAAGAATAAATGCGTTATTAATAATCAATTGAATTGAAATTTTCTAATTTTTTCATTTGACTCCTTTGCCACAATGCAATTTGAAATGATTTATATGATTTTAGTCTATAAACATATGTCTTAAGAAAAACTAAATGCAGTGGACACTAATAAACATTTTTCCCATTCCCCTCTACAGATATATGCTTGACCCAACATTGAAATTTGTGATGGCTATTTATAATATTCATCCACTAAATTGCATTTTATACAAGTAATATTAAGTCCATTACTTGTATTTTTTTTTCAATTAACCTGTTCAAATATTATATTTTTCTTACCATTCAAATCGAATGGCATTTACAATAAATTTGAAAGATCAAAACTTTGCAAATTTTCACTTTTTAGAATTTAAAATTTTATAAGGATAAATTTGTTATGAAAAATCAGTTTAATAAAAATTTTGTAATTTTTTTATTTGTCTCCTTTGTCATAATGTTATTGGAAATGATTTATATGATTTTAGTCTACAAACATATTTCTTAAGAAAAGTGAATGCAGTCGACACTAATAAAAGGTTTTCTCATTCCCCTCTATAAATATATGCTTGACCTAAAATTGAAATTTGTGATTGTTATTTATAATATTAATCTATTAAATTGTATTTTGTACAATTAAATCCATTCTTTGTATTTTTTTTTTCAATTAACATATTAAAATATTATGTTTTTCTTACCATTCAAATGCAATGGCATTTACAAGAAATTTAAAAAATCAAAACATTGCAATTTTTCAATTTTTAGAATTTAAAGTCTTATAGGGATAAATGCATTATTAATAATCAATTGAATTTAATTTTTGTAATTTTTTATTTGTCTCCTTTGTCACAGTGCAATTTGAAATGATTTATATGATTTTAGTTTACGAACATATTTCTTAAGAAAAAGTAAATACAGTGGACCCTAATGAAAAGTTTCTCCATTCCCCTATAAATCATTGAAATTTGTAATTGCTATTAATAATGTCCATCCACTAAATTGTGTTTTATACAATTAAGTCCATTACTTGTATTTTTTGTCAATTAATATATTTAAATATTATGTTTTTCTTACCATTCAAATGCGCTAGCATTTATAATAAATTTAAAAATCAAAACATTGCAATTTTTTATTTTTTAGAATTTAAAGTTTTATAAGGATAAATGCATAACTAGTAATCAATTGAATTTAAATTTTGTAATTTTTATATTTGTCTCCCTTCCCACGGTGTAATTAGAAATGATTTATACAATTTTAGTCTACAAACATAATTCTTAGGAAAAAGTAAATGCAGTGGACACTAATAAAAAGTTTTCCTATTCCCTTCTACAGACACATGCTTAAGCCAAAATTACTAAGGATAAATGCATTACTAATAATCAATTGAATTGAAATTGTGAATTTTTTTTATTTGCCTCCTTTGCCAGAGTGCAATTGGAAATGATTTATATGATTTTAATCTACAAACATATTTCTTAAAAAAAAGTAAATGCAGTGGACACTGATAAAATGTTTTCCCATTTCCCTCTACAGATTGACCCAACATTGAAATTTGTGATTGCTATTTATAATATTCATCTATTAAATTATATTTTATACAATTAAGTCCATTACTAGTATTTTTTTTCAATTAACAGGTTTAAATATTATGTCTTTCTTACCATTCAAATGCCATGGTATTTAAAATAAATATAAAAGATCAAAAGTTTGCAAATTTTCACTTTTTAGAATTTAAAGTGCTATAAGGATAAATGTGTTACTAAGAATCAATTGAATTTAAATTTTGTAATTTTTTTATTTGTTTTCTTTGTCACAGTGCAATTTGAAATTTTAGTCTACAAACATATTTCTTAAGGAAAAGTAAATGTAGTGGACTCTCATAAAAAACTTTCTCATTCCCCTCTACAAATATATGCCTGACCCAACATTGAAATTTGTGAATGCTATTTATAATATTCATCCACTAAATTGTATTTTATTCAATTAAGTCCATTACTTGTATTTTCTTTTTCAATTAATATGTTCAAATATTATATTCTTTTTACCATTCAAATGCAATCGCATTTAAAATAAATTTAAATACTAAAACATTGCAATTTTTCACTTTTTAGAATTTAAGGTCTTATAAGGATAAATGCATTACTAATAATCAATTAAATTTAAATTTTCTAATTTTTTTATTTGACTCCTTTGCCACATTGCAATTTGAAATGATTTATAAGATTTTAGTCTGCAAAGATATTTCTTAGCAAAAAGTAAATGTTGTGGACATGAATAAAAAGTTTTCCTATTCCCCTCTACAGATATATGCTTGAACCAACATTAAAATTTGTGATTGCTATTTATAATATTCATCCACTAAATTGTATTTTGTACAATTAAGTCCGTTACTTGTATTTTTTGTCAATTAATATGTTCAAATATTATGTTTTTCTTACCATTCAAATGAAATGACATTTACAACAAATTTAAAAGTTCAAAACATTGCAAATTTTCACTTTTAGAATTTAAAGTCTTAAAAGGATAATTGCATTACAAAGAATCAATTGAATGTAAACTTTGCAATTTTTTTATTTGTCTTCATTGCCACAATGCAATTTGAAATTATTTATATGATTTTAGTCTACAAACATATTTCTTAAGAAAAAGTAAATGTTGTGGACACAGATAAATCATTTTCCCATTCCCCTCTATAGGTATATACTTGACCCAAAATTGAAATTTGTGATTGCTATTTATAATATTCATCGAATAAATTGTATTTTCTACAATTAATAGCATTGCTAGTATTTTTTTTCAATTAACATGTTCAAATATTATGTCTTTCTTACCATTCAAATGCAATGCCATTTATAATAAATATAAAATATCAAAAATTTGCAAATTTTCACTTGTTAGAATTTAAAGTGTTATAAAGATAAATGCGTTACTAAGAATCAATTAAATTTAAATTTTGCAATTTTTTATTTGTCCTCTTTGCTAGAGTGCAATTTGAAATGATTTATACGATTTTAGTCTCCAAACATATTTCTTAGGAAAAACTAAATGTAGTGGACACTAATCAAAAGCTTTCTCATTCCCCGTTATAGATATATGCTTGACCCAACATTGAAATTTGTGATTGCTATTTATAATATTCATATATGAAATTGTATTTTATACAATTAAGTCCATTACTTAAATTTTATTTCAATTAACATGTTCAAATATTATGATTTTCTTATCATTCAAATGCAATGCATTTACAATAAATTTAAAAATCAAGATATTGCAAATTTTCACTTTTTAAAATTTAAAAGTCTTATAAGGATAAATGTGTTACTAATAATCAGTTGAATTTAAATTTTGTAATTTTTTTATCTCTCTCCTTTGCCATAGTGTGATTGAAAATGATTTATATGATTTTAGTGTACAAACATATTTTTTAAGAAAAAGTAAATGCAGTGGACACTAATAAAAGGTTTTCCCATTCCCCTTAATAGATAAATACTTGACCCAACATTGAAAGTTGTGATTGCTATATATAATATTCATCAACAAAATTGTATTTTATATAATTAAGTCCATTACTTGTATTTTTTGTCAATTAATATGTTCAAATATTATGTTTTTCCTACCATTCAAATGGAATGACATTTACAATAAATTTTAAAATCAAAATATTGCAGCTTTTTACTTTTTTGAATTTAAAGCTTTAAAAGGATAAATGCATTACTAATAATTAATCAAATTCAAATTTTCTAACTTTTTTATTTGTCTCCTTTGCAACAGTGCAATTTGAAATGATTTATGTGATTTTAGTCTACAAACATATTTCTTAGGA